>WOUH02029453.1:0-13429 GCA_009936405.2 Stevia rebaudiana
AGCTAATAGTTACAACAATATTGACTAATTGAAAGGGATAATGATAAATTCAAATATTTAGATTATTAGTGTTAATATTCCCCCTCAAGATGGACGAACGTGAGAGTAGTCCAATCTTGGAAATGAGAGTGTGATGTCTCGGCTTTGGGAGGGGTTTGGTGAGGACGTCTGCCAATTGATCGTCTCCGGATATGTGTGTGACCCGTATTGTTTCATCTTGAACCTTTTCACGTACAAAGTGAAAATCCAACGCGAGATGCTTCATTCGGGAATGAAAAACAGGGTTGGCTGAGTAGTGGGTGGCGCTAAGGTTGTCACAGTAGATTGTAGGGATGGCGGTAGATTTGAAACCAAGTTCAGAGATTAAGGAGATCAACCATTGAACTTCGGTTGTTGTTGAAGCCACTGCGCGAAACTCGGCTTCTGTGGAAGAACGTGCCAATGTTGTTTGTCTTTTTGAGCTCCAAGAGATAGGGTTAGAGCCTAGGTAAACAATGTAACCGGTAGTACTGCGATAAGTGGTTTTGTCCCCGGCCCAGTCTGCATCTGTGAAAGCATGAAGTTGTAGTGGAGAGTTTCTTTTAAAGAATATACCATAATGTAAGGTGCCATGTAAATATCTCAACAATCTTTTTAAGGCTGCCCAATGTTGATCAGATGGTTTGTGCATAAATTGGGAGAGTTTATTTACCGAGAAAGCCACATCGGGTCGAGTTAAAGACAAATATTGCAACGCCCCAACTAGGGCCCGATATTCTGTTGGTGAAGGTAACGGGTTTCCGTCAATAGTATTTAGGGTAGCGGAGCTTGACATGGGAGTGGTGGTCGGCTTACAATCACTCATGTTGGCTTTGGTAATTAGATCAAGAATATATTTGGTTTGAGATAGGAAGATACCCGTTTTGTGTGGGATTACTTCCACACCAAGAAAGTAGGATAAAGTACCTAGATCCTTGAGAGAGAATCGATTGGCTAGTGAGGTAATAAAGGAGTTGATAGTAGATGAATCTGGACCGGTGATGATGATGTCATCAACGTATACTAAGATGAAAATGGGAGAGGATGACGTTGTGTTGATGAATAGAGAAGAATCGGAGATCGTTGGGTTGAAATGAATGGATAATAAATATGATTTAAGTTCATTGTACCAAGCTCGCGATGCTTGACGAAGGCCATAAATTGCCTTGTTAAGTTTGCAAACATGGTGAGGATGAGAGGGATCAATGAACCCGGGAGGTTGTGCCATGTAAACGGACTCGGTTAGCGTTCCTTGAAGGAATGCATTATTTATATCCAATTGTCGGAGTGACCAATTGTAGGATGTGGCGAGGGCAAGTAGAAGACGAAGAGTGGCGGGTTTGACAACGGGACTAAAAGTCTCAACGTAGTCCAAACCGGGTCGTTGTTGAAAACCTTTGGCTACTAGTCTAGCTTTGAGACGCTCGACCGTACCATCGGGATTGAATTTGGTTCGATAAACCCATTTGCATCCAACCAGGTTGGGTGCCGATTCGGGAGGAACAAGTGTCCAAGTGTGGTTACGTGTGAGTGCATCAAATTCGGATTGCATTGCATTACGCCAAAGTGGTTGTTTTAGAGCTTGAGTAATGGTGGTCGGTTCGGGAAGAGAGTGTAATGTTGTGTGATAAAGGACAAAGTCGGAATTGTGATATTTTGGGTTGGGTTTCTTTTGCCGAGACGGGTTGGTTTTATGATTGTCTACGGTTTGTGTTGCTACGGTTTGGATTTGTGTTGTGGGATTAATGGTGGTGTTAGAAGTGGGTGGAGACGAATCAGAGGAGTAAACAGGAGGGTTGTCATGATGAGTGTGTCGAGAGTTTGGAATTAAATGAGTAGTATTATTAGGTGTGGAAATAGTAGGTGGTGGAGTGGTTTGTGATGAAGTTGACTGTGAAGATTGATTAGAAGGGATTGGGATAGGTGTAACTGAGAGTGGACACCATATATCGAAATCAGGAGTGGATGGGTTAGAGGAATTGGTGAGAGATGCATAAGGAAAAACATCATCAATAAAGTGAACATGTCGGGATGTGTAAATGCGATTGGTGAGAGGATCTAGGAGATGATAAGCACTTTGAGAGGACGAGTAGCCTACGAATATGCACGGTTTGGATCTTTCTTGAAGTTTGTGAGCGGAGTAAGGACGTAGCCATGGATATGCAAGACAACCAAATCCGTGGAGTTTAGAATAATTTGGGGATTTTTGAAAGAGACGAAAAAAAAGGAGAATCGTTGTTGAGAGTAGATGTAGGTAAACGGTTGATGAGATAGGTAGCGGTGGTAAAGGCTAGTGGCCAAAATATAAGTGGCATTTTGGCATGTGAAAGAAGAGTTAAACCCGTTTCGACTATATGACGGTGACGCCTTTCGGCGTATCCGTTGTGTTCGGGTGTATGAGGAGGAGAAGTTAGGTGAGATATTCCGCATGTGGCGAGATGGGATGAAAGTTTGAGGTATTCGCCTCCGTTGTCGGAATATAGTTGTTTAATTTTTGTTTGAAAATAGTTTTCAACTAGTTTTTGAAAACGAGTAAATATATTAAGTGAGTCGGATTTATGTTTCAATGGGTATATCCATATATATTTGGTGTAATGGTCAACAAAAATAATGTAGTATTTGAAACTATCAAATGACATTATAGGGGAGCACCAAACATCTGAATATAGTAATTGCAAAGGCGCTGTGGTAACAAGTGTAGAATCATAAAATGGAAGTTTATGACATTTATTAATGCAACAAGAATTACAAGATTCTTGGTTATTTGAAACCAAAGGAAATAAAGACGATAAACGTTGTAAAACTTGAAGATGTGGGTGTCCAAGACGGTGATGCCAAGAGGAGCCTTTATTGGATCGCAAGTAGAAGGCATATGGTGACTTTTGAGATCGAAGCTCATATAGTCCCCGGTTTGCCGTTGCTTGGAGTAGGAGGAGATTGGTCCGAAGATCCTTGATAAGAAAATGATAAGAAAAAAATAAGATTAGTATCTGATTGTCTATGCATAATCGAGAAATAGAAATGATATTACGAGATAAAGATGGGACACAAAGAACATTTTTTAAAATGAGTGGAACATTAGAAAAGTAAAGTGTGATTGTGCCAACATGAGTTATTTTAAGAGACGAACCATCTCCGATGATTAAGTCATCCGTACCATCATATGGGTTATGCATGGATAGGGCGTTGAGGTCGTTGGTGATGTGATGAGAAGCACCGCTGTCGTAAAGCCAAGGGAGATCCGTTCCATAGTTGTTGGTGGAGACCATATGAACCTGTGGTTTTGATGATGAGTTGGCCTTATTGTAAGTGGGTAAAGAAATAGTTGGATGGGCCTTTTTGAAGCTATAACAGGAGGTTAATAAGTGACCTTTGTTGAAGCACCATTGGCATTTGCCAAGAAAAGGTTTAGGAGGGGTATTTGGATAGGTATTTGAGTTTGGTGGGGGTGTAGGCAAAAGTCCAGAACCATTATTTGGGTTTCGGTTAGGCCACTGTTTGGGTTGATGACGGGTGTGGGCTGCAAATGCGGTAATGGGCTGATGGATGTTTGGTGATGGCACGGTTTGTTGGGCTATTGAGAGCTCATGGTTTATCAATTTTTCATGTAGTTCATGAAAGAGGATCGGGTTATCACGGGCATGGATAGCTTCAATGACGGGTTTATATTGCTTTTTATCTAGACCCGAGAGTATGATGTCGGTGACATCTTCGGAGTCCATGGTTTTCCCGAGAATGGAAAGTTCATCAACTAGTACTTTGATTGATTGCATGTAATCAGTGATGGTTTGGTCATTGGTTTTGGTCGATTGCTTCAAACGGTGTTGTAGTTGTTTGATATGCCCACGAGAGGGAGAGGCATAGGTGTTTGACAAGATTTTCCATGCTTCGAGAGACGAAGTGGCGTTTGTAATAAGTGGAACTATAGGGGCAGATAAACTACCTACAATTGCGCCATAGAGTAGTCGATCCTGTCGAAACCAAGTGTTGTAATTTACGTGTGGAGTGATGGATCCGTCAGCGTTCATTGTTGGGATAGGAGCAAGATGTGTGCCATCAATGAACTTGTATAGATCAAGTCCCTGAAGAAGTGCTTCGATTTGAGTTTTCCAACTCAAGTAATTGGTAGATGTGAGTTTGAGAGATGATGGGAAGGTGACCATGGTAATCGGAGATGTGTTGTTATGGACGGCAGTGATGATCGGAGATGTGTTGTTATGGACGGCAGTGATGAGTGGGGTTTCAGTAGCCATGTTTGTTGAGAAAGAAGGTCGCCGGAAAAAATGGTCGCCTGGAAAAGAAATCACCGGAAAAAATGGTCGTCGATGGATTAGTAAATAGGCTGTGATACCATATTAACTTTGTGAAAAGTAATCGTAAGTTTACATTGAACAAAAGCATTCTACTTATACAATTCAAGATCCTACCTTTAAGCTAATAGTTACAACAATATTGACTAATTGAAAGGGATAATGATAAATTCAAATATTTAGATTATTAGTGTTAATACTTGCAGCCAAGGTTTCAGTTTATATTAATGAACCGCAGAAATACAGGCAAGTTTCCATCAAATCTATTTGTAAAAGGATTTATTAAGAAGATGTTGGTGAATAATATTATAATCATAATCTTATTTTATTTATTAATTTGTAATTGAAAAACATTTCCCATAGTCAGTGATCTAGTGATCTGGCTAACTATTGGTATCTCAGAGTATTTTTATACGAATGAACTCTGGCTTATATAATTATATGTCACATGATTAATTTATTTTACATGTATCAATATTACTATCAACAGGAAATCTTGTTGAAGATCTTTTTGGGAATTTTGAGTATGAATTGCAAGTTCCTTATTTACTGTATAGAAATGTTGCACAAGAAGTCCATGGTATTTGGTTCTATAATCCACGCGATTGTGAAGATGTTGCAAATCTATTTACTAGGTATTTTTATCTTTTTTTTAACATTCTGAAATCTATTATTTCTTATTGGTCGTGTAAATGTCCATCTCCCTTTCACAATAAAAGGTAATATTTTTTATTTCTGTGTTTCATCTTTTCTTATCGACGAAAGTTTTAAGATGAACTATTTGTTTCATAATTTTTTGTATCATCGATTGTTTAATTGATCATGGTTGTAAAATCAAAAAGTATAGATATTTCATCTTTTGTGAGGATTGACAATTTGATATGAAAGCTTTATTTATGAATTTATTTTAATTATCTATTGTTTAATCGATTTAGAATGATTTTATCAATTTCTTCGTGTATGATGAAATTATTCAAACTGTTGTATTCGATTTTTGTTGTCAAATTAATAAGTATACATGTGTTTCATATTTCGTGATGGATTGAAATTTCCATATCTTTTGTGAGTATTCTGTTTTTGGTTTTAATTTTTTTTATTCTCTTACTGTAACATGTTTATGAAGATTAAAGAATCACAATTTGTGTTTTAAAATGTAATTTTTTATTCCACTTCGAGTAATTGAGTTTAAATTGTTTTTAGTTATAGCTTATCCAGTTCCTTTTCTTTGAATCCAAAAATACAAATAAAACATTGGATCGGAGTTTTTTTTACTTTGAATTTTATCAAATTTCAGATTTTTTTAACACTCCTGACCTAGACGGTCTCCATTAAGAATTTGATGTAGATACTCTTACAATATCTTTTCATTTAGCCGGTACGAAGGAATTAAGAATGGATTTAAAATATATATATTTTGTTTATACATTGACATCGCATAATCCAAAACGTTTTATTATAATATGGATTTAAAAATCATCTTGAACCACTAGCGTCACTTTTGGTTTATTTATTTTATATATATATACGTTAGGAAGTAAAGTGGAAAGAAAACAAAGAGAGCTACTCTAACCAAATGTGTATGATAGATACTATAAAATTCGTAGGTTTAAATTAATCGTAGAAAATAAAGAGGATACATCCGATTGTATTTAATCGAGAAATGAATCGATAATATATATAAAATATTTAAATAATAAGTTGTTTATTAAACTTTTTATATTTCTTGTGTTTTAGTTTTATTTTATTAATCATGAACCATATGAAATACAAAATAACTATTAAAAAAATATAAAAGTAAATGGTTTTGTTGAAAATTGAAATATACGAGTGTATAAAAAAAGATACATCATTGACGGATATATGTGCGATGTAGTCGTCATCGGGCACTTAAATGATTTTAGCTTTATATATATTTTGTCAGCTGCTAAAAAATAGATAATGAGTTTTGAACTAAGTATATTTTATTAAGACATTGAATATATGTCTTATTTATTTAATTAATGTATATATTCAAAACATAGGTGCGCTCGAAACGGTTTTTTAATATGGATTAGTGCGGATCCATTTTCTGTTATAAACAAAAACTTAGAAAGCTAGGGGCTAGGGCCACTTTTGGTTGTTATATTTTGGCCGAGAGTGTCGTACCTCAAACCTAGGGATGGCAAAAAAACCCAAGCACGGCCAGTGGGTATACCCGAAACCCGAGACATTTGGGACGGGTATACCCGAAGCCCGACAAGTATTGGGCTGGGTATAGGATTAGTTTTTAAATTTTCATGGGTATGGGACAGGTATGTGATTAGATGATACCCGACCCGATTACCCAAAACCAAATACCCGTTTACCCGAACTATATACCATTAAGAAATGATGAAATTTAGAGTTATATATAGGTAATTTGAGGTGTATATTAAATGAGTGTGTGATTTATGTAAGAGTAATATTATCGTGTGGGTGGAGATTATAGATAAATGACTCAGGTTTTTAAAGTTGGTCGGCTACCCATTAAGAAGAACCCCAATTATGCAAGGTTGTTACCCACTTGTCAAAGGTTATCCGCCTCCGATCTGTGAGGACATCATCCACCCTAATATATTTTAATAGGGTTGTGTTATTTGAATACCCCAAAATCATTTTTGGTTAATACGGACAAAGAACAAACACCCGACGAAAGAAAAAAGAAGCTGAAACCCACACGGCCGCGTGCCGTGCAAAACAATCGTGTGGCTGCCGCGCGACCCACTTTATAAAGTCAACACAGTCACGGTACGCGCAAAACGGTCGTTTCAGTTTGCGCATACCGCCCTATTCTAGAAAGGCAAATTTGATCGTCCCAACTATTTTGTCCCACACGGTACGCATGAAAAATCCAAAACCGAGAAAAAACCCTAATTTTAAGTTATAAATAGAATACGATCAATATGGTTTGAGAGTTCGGCTCCTAGAGCAAATTTGGGCAATTTTAGGAGGGGAATCCGAAGAAATCATCAAGTTTGAAGCTTGGAGTCGTTTAATTAGTCAATTCGGTTGGTTTTAGTTTATTGTTTACATTGTCTTTATTTGATTTGATACAACTCTACTTTGTTTGTGTTTGAACGACTTTGACAGTTTATGTGATGATATTTATGATGTTTCTTATGATAATGATTGACCAATTTCATATATAGTTGCCTAGGTGATGTTAATTGCATAATTGCTTGTTATTAATGGTGTTTTGGACTATGATACATATTAATTGGATGTAATCAGTTAAAATACAGATCTTAACAACTATATAGCAGTTAGGTACCGGTAATTGATAATGAAATCAAGTCTAGGTGTGATTTGTCTATGAGTTACATTGATGGTTTGGTTGAATTGTTAGTTTAAGTTGCATATTGTGTTCTTGAGACCGAGATGGTATAGAATTAGTTGTCTATTGCGGGTTGGGTTAATTTGAGTGGACCGAGATGATGAATTAGGTTAATTACACTTGTCCTTAGCAATGAAAGTGTAATTGGTTAATGGTTTGTAGTCTTTAGTGCACGATTTAGGCCGAGAGGAAAATCGGGTGCGAGATACTTAAGATTACCGGATAGGTTAGGCCGAGAGGAAACCTAATCCACTGATTTAGGGTGTTAATAAGTTAATCTAATAGGAGTCTTCGTTATAGTGGTCCAGGCCGAGAGGATAGTTCCACATAGATTACTTACGCCATTATTTAACTAATCTAAAGAAACCTAATCACCAATTGTTAAGTCCAATGATCCGGCTTGTCTGATTGCATGATACTAACCTAGGTAGCTGTTGTTTCCTCCATTTATTGTTTTCTTGTTTGATTGCTTTGATGTTGACTATTTGATTGATTATTTGTTAAAAGACTAAAATACCCCCTTAGTTAATTAGGTAGAATGACTCTTTAAAACCCGAGTGTACCTTTGGTTCTGTCCGTGAGTTCTTGGTTGATACTCGATCTTATCATTCACAGTATAATACGACCGGTTCACTGCCGTTTGTGTATTTGTTGATTGTTTTATTATAATTTTTATTACTTAAGTTTTAACTTCACAATCCTACACATCACTTACATATTCAGTTCATGTTCATATTGTTTGATTTTTTGAGTAATAGATCAATTGGGACTAACATTTGGTATTAGAGCCTAGGTTTTACTCATTTCAAGGTTTCAAATTTGTTCACAGACTTGCAATTCAGACCAAAATTGATGAAGTATTTAATCCATTCAGAAAAGTAAAATCGATTCAGAGAAAGTAAAATCAATTCAGTGATAAATTGATTCAGACAAACTACAGATACAAAAACGAATAAGAGGAAACATATCGATCAGTATATAGATTCAGAAAAATTGATCCAGCCTTAAACGTTTCTGAAAAGAAATTGATTTTGTAAAATCGATGTAGAAGAAATCATAAAAATCAACCAGAGGAAATTAATTCGGAATATAAAAATTGATTCAGAAGATATAAATCGATTCAGTCGAACGAATTCAGAGTATTGAATGCAAGAATGAAACAAAGAATCAGAATTTGAGGTAGAACATTACATTTTGTGATATCAGAAGAATTCGTGCTTTTTTACAGCCACCGTGTGTTCTTGCTAAAGACAAAGGAGAAATAACGTATTCGCTCCTATATTGGAGAATTATGTGTGAATCCAGAAGAGGGAAGTAAGAACCGACGATCGTTGAATTAATCTGAGCATCGCAAATAAGAAAAATCTTGTGATTTCATCTTGTTTCGAGATCGTTTGAAAGAAAAAAAGCAATTTGTTGTCTTCGCGTTTACCAAAACCAAAAAGAGTAAAGTGAACTTTCTTTTGTGGGTTGTAAAACACCACAAAGAAAGAAAAAAATGCAAAGAAAAAGAAAAAACATATCTTGTTTATTATTTTTACTTCAGTTAAAAGTCAAAGAAGAACAAGAGTTAATTCTTAATCGTGGACCAGGAAAAACAAAGAATTTTGGGATGTTTGTTTGTCTCTGGAAAGTCAGAGAAGAAAACAAGTTGTTTCAGTGGATAGAATTAAACTGAGCAAATCCCGTGGAGTTACCAACAAGTTCAGAATATAGAAAAGATTCACAAAGTTCCATATTTTATTAAACCTTTTAGGGAATTTCAGTTTATAGAATTTTAAGAGTTTCAAATAAATTCGATTAAATTTAAAATTGAGATTGATTCTCACTAGAATCATTGTTAGTTATTTATCCCCAGTAAAAGTTTACATCTTGAAATCATTTTGTTAAAAAGCAAATATGTCAGATTCAAGATATGTAAGTAATAAGGAGAAATACCTTTTAAAAAAAAAAAAAGTAATAAGGAGAAACAAATAATTATCCACAACGATGTAAGATCCTTAACACATATCCGATTTGAATTTAACAAATTATACGATATGGTCAATACGAATTCAAGCCATACTTGAAGCAAATGGCTTTGGGAGATGATAGAACCGAGTGTTGGCACGCAATTTGATGTCAAGAAAGACAAAGTTGCGATTGCGTATTTTTTTTAAGTACTAATAGAGGATCTTGTATTGCATGTTGAAAATTGTAAATGTGAAAAAAAAAAGTGCAGGATGAACAAAAAGTTAGACATGTCGGTGTGGACATGGTGAAAAAGGCATGTTTACAAACACTCAAAAGTGAGTTTAAGATGTTGTAGATGAAAGAGGAAGAATGTGTTGATTCGTTCACTACAAAATTAAGTAGTATTGTTTCTAGGGAAAATAGCCTAGGATCAACATGTGATCAACCTAGTTTAGTCAGAAAATTACTAAACTCAGTATTAGAAAAGTTTATTTAAATTGGTACATCCATTGAGCATTTCAATGATCCAGACACGATGACTCTAGATACGGCCATTTGCAGACTAAAGACATTTGAATAAAGGATTAAGTCAAACAAAGCAAGTTGAGTGGTCAATTAAGAAAATCTCTTATTCACACGTCATGACAATAATTCTGGTCATGAACAACACTTTATTATATCGTGGACAAGGAAGATTTAATCCATCATGAGACCAAGGCCGGGACCGATTCAGACTAGAAAAAGATATGACACACGATAACTTCAGGAAAGTTAATGAAGATTATGATAGAAAGAAAAGCCTCCCAAGAAACGATGGCAAATATATGGTTGACATATGTAAAGTGAGATGTTATAACTGTAATGATTATGGACACTATGCCTCAAATTGTCCTAAGCCAAATTAGAAAAAAAAAACAAGCAAATCTCGTGCAGGATGATGATATACCAAATCTTCTAATGATGCAAGTTGAAGATAATGATACTCAGAAGACATGTGAAGACATGGAAGAGGTTGTTCGTGTTTAAGACAATGAAGATCAAGAATAAAAGACTCAAACTCGGGTTAACAATTAGGGGGTGATTGTTAGCCTTATAATTGTGAAACCCAAGTTTGATAAGTTAATGGGTCACTTATGTATATAAGTCAAAGTCTGTGTTTTATGTCTATTATGTAAATATGTAAAGTCTAGGGTACTATTGTGTTACAAACCATATTAGAAAATTGTAAATAGGGTTATATAAACCCAACTCATGTCGCTATCTTCAATCAAGATTTCATATCCGATAATATGAATCAGAAAACTCAACGGTCCTAGTTTCTTACTAACCCAAGTATGATAAGTGAATGGGTCACTTATGTAAATAAACCAAAGTTTATGTTTTATGTCTCTTACGTAAATATGTAAAGTCTAGGGTACTAGTGTGTAAGAAACCATAGTTGAAAACTGTAAATAGGGTTATATAAACCCAACTCGTGTCAATATCTGTAATCAAGATTTCATATCCGATTATGAATAAGAAACTCAACGCTCCTAGTTTCTTACATATTCAATTCGTGTTCTTTTTGTTTGATTGCTTTGAGTAATAGATCAATTTGGACTAAACACATACCCTAGTTAGATGTAATAAGTTGTAATATCATGCATGATGTAATTAAGTTTGGGAGTAATTTAAGAGTAATATTAATGTAATTTGTAGTTAAAATGATAAACATGTATAGTAATTAATTTCTGGATTTTGCAACACACATCAAGAAAGGATCCAAAAACATACCCTAACCAAAAAGTCAAAAACAAATGAATTAAAAGTATCAAGCTGGGTTTGAATTTTTAGTATTTAAGTAAATAAGGAAAAAATAACGTAAAAGGTAACAAAACATTAAAGGATAGTATACGTAAAGACTAAAGAGAATTCTAATTTGTTACGATATAATTACGATAAAAATAATGATACGATGATGCGGAGATTCTTTTCAAATTTTAAAATCATGAAAAACAAGATTAACACCATCTTTTCTATTCACTCATATATTGACTTTATGTTTATACTGCTTTGTTGAGTCATCCTGATGGCGGCATCCAATCGGCACCGGAAATTAATGGAATATTCAGACAACAACAACACCGGATTTTCGTTTTGCCCGATCGAATGTGATATGATATTAAACCCCACCGGCTTTTGCTCCGATGATTGCATCCTCTTTTGTCCTTCTTTCTGTCGCCCAACCGGATTATCTCCGGCTCCGTCGCCGACGATCTCCCCTTACGCTGTCCCAACTCCGGTTGATCACCACCATCAGCCACTCTCTCTCCCGCTCAAGATCTCCCTCATCTTCCTCGTCGCAACTTTCATCTACACCCTTTACAAATTCTACACTGTGTGGTACCGATCAAGGCCCCACCGCACGCCTGCCGTACTCTTGCCGGAAAATCAAGAAACACACGATGATAACGATGTTGTTGATCACCCAATCTGGTACATCAGGACCACCGGTCTTCAACCGTCGGTGATTAACGCTTTAACTGTAGTGAAATTCAGCAAACATGCTAAGATTGTTGAGGGGACTGATTGTTCCGTTTGTTTGACTGAATTTGAAGAAGATGATACGCTAAGATTATTACCGAACTGCAAACATGCGTTTCATGTGTCGTGTATCGATACGTGGCTCCGATCGCACACGAATTGCCCTTTATGTCGTGCCCTAATCGTCAAGAACACTGTTGATGCGTCTTCATCGGAGCAACGCAACGGTGATTTAGGGTTTATGGATGAAATTAATTTGGGGATTTCATCGACAAGGGATAGGGATCGAGGGGAAGCTAGTGGGAGTTCTGGATTGAGAAATGGGGAAACAGATGAAGATAATCAAAACAATAATTCTCTGAAGATTGGGGATTCATGAGATCAAACACTAATTCATGAAAAATTTTAGCTTGTTCTTTGAAATTGGGATTTACAAAGGGAAACATCGCAAGGAGACTTAATCTCGCTAACATAACATCGTCTGTAATTTCAAAATGAGTAGCTTTGGGTGGTGTTGTTTGAGGAATAATAAATTATTTTCAAGTAATTATTCCTTCTCATTGGTCATCTTTAAGACCCTTTTTTGATCATCTGAAAGCTGCTGATTTCATAACCGTTTATAAATTTTTCTGTCTAACTTTAAAAAAAAGAAAAAAAGAACACTGTTTGATTGATTGAAGTTCTATATATGGATGTTTTCGGGTCGATGATCTCATCCGTTTCAAAATAATTTTCTTCAAAATATGATTTCTACTCAGAATCCACTATGTATTCGGTTGCTTTTACGATTTCCCCCTGGAAACTTCTTTATTATTCAGTGGATGTATAGGACTCTTCTTGGTTATCAGCTCTTGCCAAGCTTTAGCTTATTTAAGCTATTTATAAAAGTGGGTTAGGGTCAAACTTTAGCTAGTTTAAGCTTCTCAGATAGTTGAGTTGATCTCAATCCTACAAAGATTTGTTACGGATTAATATCCTCTTTGAAATACCAAGGCTTGACTTGAGCTTCAAAAATATAAATGAGTCGAGCTGAACTGATATTATTGTTGGGTTTGCTTTTTTTTTTTCCCCTTCTTTTTTGTTTCTAACAGCATGGATTCGCTGAGCTTGGGGTGTCAAAGACGAAATATCTTACAATTTATATATATTAATAAGCGTTTTCTCCGTTATGTCTCCGTTTTCATCTCCGCATCGTCAAAATAACCGACTACCGCCGTTAGTCAACTTCGACTCCTTTTCGCTACCATCCGTCGCATCCCTTTGGTCGGAACCC
>WOUH02029492.1:0-13425 GCA_009936405.2 Stevia rebaudiana
AAGAGAAGAAAGAACAAGTTCCTTAGTTCTCTTCTTCATCATTTTCAGTCAACCAAAACATGTTTAAAGCATCCCCCCGTGCAACTGTAACATGCTCAAAGTGCTCGCATGAACTTCAGTTTGCTAACAGGTTTGCAGACCTTCAATTACGACACCAACCCTCTCCTCGTCTCACCTGAGAATGGGCCCCTCGTTAGAATAGGCCCTGGGCGACCACCCACTTCGCCCCTGCCTAGGGCCGGCCCTGCCACTACCCACTAGTGAACGCGAACCAAAACAAACAAAAAATTGCCCTAATAAAAAGTAAAACATGATCCATAACATCCACCCACTGCCTTAACACTAATAAACCAAATTAACATATGACTAAATAGATTTGTTGCTGACCCGTGTCCAATTCCATGACCCGAATCCATGACCGTCAAAATTATTAAATTAACCCTTAAAGATTTGGGTTATGTTATTTCTCAAACATGTAAATTGTATCTAAAAGTTGTATTCTACCACCTCCTAGATGATTTAATTTCAAGAATTATATATTATTGTGATAAAACTGTTTTCTTTCCAAAAAAAACGATTAATTATTGGAAAAATTACAAGAATGGTCATTAGTGACAACGTTTTTTCAAAAATTGGTCATAAATTTTCACCCTATAAGTTTCTATGGTCATTGATTATTGGAAAAATTACAAGAATATAATGGTCATTATTGACAAAGTTTTTTCAAAATTGGTCATAAATTGTTACCCTATAAGTTCTATGGTGATTGACTTTATCAACCATTTACATTATAGAATATAAAAATTGTAGGTTTAAGAGCCTACAAGCTTAGCCATCTTGTTCCATGCAAAAAAATTTACATGTCAGCTTCCAAAATGTGACACATGTAAAGTTGTAAGTTGAATAAGACTATAAGTCAATTTCTCCAGCCTACAAAGCTTACAAAGCTGTAGACTGCATCAACATAAATTTTGCCCAATTTAACGGCTAAGCCCACGCCATCGGCTAAGCCTTATTTGATTGCTCATTTGAACCCGTTGGCCTAGCCAAAGCTGTAGGCTGAGTCGTTTTCGCTAAGATGTAGGCTGTCAACCAACATGTTTTAAAATTATTTGGGTGCGAAAATCTGAAAATCATTGTAGGCTAAGCCCGTAAGGTTTAAGAGTTGTAGAATAAGCCCCCATCTTTATTGAGTTGTCACATCATCACCTACTCTGTGTGGGCAGCTAAGCCTGTGGGTTCAGTTGAGCCATCAAATAAGGCTTAGCCGATGGCACGAGCTTAGTCTATAAACTTGACAAATTTTAGGCTGATGCAACCTATAGCTTTTTGGGCTGGAGAAATTGATTTGTAGGTTGATTCAGTCTACAACTTTACACGTGACACATTCTGGAAGCTGACATGTGGAATTTTTTGCATGGAAAGGGGACTAATTCTCTAAGTTGTTCATCGTACAATTTCAAAAGTCTCTAATATAATTAGTTGATAAAATCAATGACCATATTACTAACAGGCTAAAATTTATGATTAAAAAAGTTGTTCAATGACCATTGTAATTTTCTCTTAATTATTTATGGTTTCTTATTTTCTAACTAAATAAAAGACCCAATTACCCATAACCATACTAAAATTGACATCTTCCAATCCAAACATGATTTTGACTTATTACCTAACTCATCCATGATTTAAAAACGAATTAAAAATGTTGGTGTAGATAATAACGGAAATACTGCATTATTCGAAGCAATCAAGAACGGGCATGACGTGGCGGTTTCTATGCTTGTGGAAGCTGGAGCATTTTTAGATATAAATGATGTTGGGAATAGTCTTTGTATGGCTGTTGCAAAGAGGGATGTAGAATTTTTAAAACGGGTTTTAGACAACGGAATTAATCCCAACTCCAAGAATTATGATCTTCGTACACCACTTCATATTGCTGCTGCAGAAGGTTTGTATTCCATAGCTAAGTTGATCTTAGAAGCTGGAGGGAGTGTATTTTCCAAAGACAGGTATGCTGTAATCTTCACATGTTTTTTAGATATGTTACGTATGTGCCACATAAGCAGAGGTGGCATACTTATGATTTATGAATGAGTCACATATATTTGTTAATGTTATAGTAGCAGATATATTTCCTACTTTTATGTAAAATCAGGTTTATAAGTTATTTATACTTATATATAGTTGTATTATGCTAAACCAAGTCTTAAAGAGTTAACTAAATAACCAAATATTGACCACATGTGTTATTTAATTATTAGCACATATGTGTATGATATTAAGCCTAAATATTTTAATAACACATGTGTACTTTTTCTCTCTTTTAGTAATATATTCAGGTTTAATATCAGCCATACATGTGTTAATAATTAAATAACACAAGTAATCCATATTTGGTTATTTGGTTAACTCCTTAAAACTTGGTTCATATAATACACATCCTCTAGTTGTATATATATAGCGATTGACATCAATTGAGAAGATGTTTGATTCGGTTTTACCATTTTTTATATCTTAGTTAAAAAGTTTACTTGCCTCCTAAATACTTTATTTTTTCTTCTCGTTTTCAAAGATAATTAAAAACGTGAACAAACATTAATTAGGAGAGTTGCATGCAAGACATTTGTGTAGGAAGGAGACCTCGAATATAGCGGTGTACGCATATAATATATTATGTGTAATTTCTCGAAAGTAAAAGTAAAATTACACTAGTTTTAATATTATTTTACTTATTTTTATAAAAATAATATTAAAAACATTAAGTTGAGATGGTCTCTAACATAGATGGTTAATTAGGTATCATGAAGCGAAGCATTTGTGTTCTTAAAGGGTAGAGGTAAGAAAGTCTACATTTTACCTTTCTTACTCTTTAGACCGTAGTATTCGACGGAATATAATGAATACGATGATGATTTTGTGCACTATATCTTTTATTTTGTTTTAATTTAAGGTGCAATATTCATGTAATCGCTATTAATGAGTAATCATGCAAGTTTAAGATTGATTCAGTACTCCAAGTGTATAAACTATTACCACGTTTGTTTTATTGGTTGCAGATGGGGTAAAACGCCTCTTGATGAAGCTAGAATAGGTGGAAGTAAGAAATTGATAAAGATACTCGAAGATGCATTCTCCGATAAAATTGAATGACACACTAGCTAGTATTTCTATCTGGAAAATATGCTTAAAGGTGCATTATCAGATAAAATTTCACAATATAGTAGCTCATATATGTATCTGCAATCTATACTTTATTGTGTTAGTTATCTAACTACTTTACTATTTCAAAATTTTAGTATTGTGAGAGTATTCAGATTAGAGTCTCTATAAAATATGTGAGTGTGTTATTTATATTATAGAGATTGGTTGAAAGTGGTTGTGAGTAGAGAGATATAAAGAAAGTGATGATACTAGTAAGTATAGAGAAACATTGTTAATTAAAGTAAATTGGAGAGAGAAAAAATAGTGAAAAAGGTAAAAAATATTATTATTTAATTGAATATGAGAGAGAAAAAATAGTAAAAAAGGTAAAAAGTATTATTATTTAATTAAATAAGAGAAAGAAAAGTAGTGATTTTTTATGAATTATAAAAAAAATTACAGAAATGCTAATCTGAATGCTCTAACAACTATGTTTTGAAGAAAAAAACTCATAAAACTTTTGGACTACGTAATTTAAGCCTTTGTAACGTCAGGATTCAGAACCCCAGCCAAAGCAGACCATTGGCCGAAGAGTCGCATGTAGATCCCAATCCTCGCCATTTGTTTACCACCGTCAGATTCTATTCAATCCAACGGGTCACCTTATCTTCAAAACCACTTTCAAACTCCAAAATTTTCACAATCCCCCGCTCACCTGAAAATCTTCCTATAAAAACCAGACAACCGGTGCCAAATTCAAAAACTATCCAAACCTTCTCAAGCTTTCAACCCATTTCATATTCCACTACTAATTTGTTTCAAATGGCTCGTACCAAGCAAACTGCAAGAAAATCAACCGGAGGAAAGGCTCCAAGGAAGCAACTGGCAACCAAGGCCGCCAGAAAATCTGCTCCGGCGACCGGAGGAGTGAAGAAGCCCCACAGGTTCAGGCCCGGGACCGTGGCTTTGAGAGAAATCAGAAAGTACCAAAAGAGTACTGAATTGCTGATCAGGAAACTTCCGTTTCAGAGATTGGTTCGTGAAATCGCTCAGGATTTCAAAACTGATCTCAGATTCCAAAGCTCCGCTGTTGCTGCTCTTCAGGAGGCTGCAGAAGCCTACCTTGTTGGTCTTTTTGAAGACACTAATTTGTGTGCAATTCACGCGAAAAGAGTTACGATCATGCCTAAGGATATGCAGCTTGCTCGTAGAATTCGTGGGGAAAGAGCTTAAATTAATGTTTATGATTACCGTATTGCTTGTTTCATAGTTAGTCTTGTGTTTGGATTTTCGTATGTAAACCATGGTTGTTATCTATCGATTGTAATGAAATTTCAAACCCTAAAAACTTGGTTTGCTGTTGATTTGGTTTACTTTTTCATTAATTCATTAAGTTTCGCCGGAAATATCGTTTACCATTTCTGGAATCAAGTTATTAAGACAAACAGTTTGGTGATCAAAAGCTTGGGGCAGCTAGAAATTTGTTTGTAAGAAAAAAGAAAAACAATTGAAATCTCAACTCCTGGTTGTTGAAGCGGAAAAATAATTTAGTTTACAAATTTTAGATTTGTGTAATTTTTTTTTTTTAATTGTCATTGTAGAAAGCGTACCAGAAAATGAGTGGTGACATGCTGTAAGTCGGTGTAACCTGGTGCTCTCCTCCCAAGCTTCTTGCTTTGGGGTTGAGAGTTATTTTCAGTCATATAAAAATTATTGCCGTAAAAAAAAAGTTAGCAGCTTAGACCAGGTGTAATGGTGAGGGATTTGGGCGTGTAGGGGGCGTCGACGCACAGCTACACCGAAACAGCCCCGGCATGGAGATTTCAACGGTGTGGAGGAGAGGAAGAAGAAAAGTAGCCGTTGGGAAGGGTTTGGTGGGCCCATCTGTTTTTAGATTTTTTTTTTTTAACCAATAATAAAATAACACTTCATCCTCATATTTTTTACCTATCTCTCTTTTCCACTCAACTATTACACCCATTTTTTACCATCCCTTCTCTCTACTACGTAGCACTTACGCGTCATAACCCACACCTTCTCCACCTCCAAACTAGTACGCATGTTCTTAGATATTAAATGAAAGAAAGGTAAAAGATAATAATAAAAAAGATCATGCTGGAAAATTGAGTCTGGTGTACTGTGTAGGTGAAAGAGGAATTATTTTCTTTTGAAGATCATGGTGAATTGAGTCAATGATGTGATGGTCTAACTCGAGTGGTGTTGGATTTTAAGCGTATTAACTTATTTTTGAAAAACAAATCTATCTACTCCTAAATTACATCCAAATACTATTTGTTAAGGATTGAACTCATGACCTTCCAATTTAAAAGGCAAACCTCTACCAAGCGAGCTACTAAATACTCCGATTGTCTTAGTTTCCTTTAATAGTCTAATATGTGTGTGAAATAAACCAAAACTAAAATCAAGATCAACACTTTCATTTTTCTCCTTGATATGTACACCTAGATCTTGAATACCCAAGACTCGTGAATTCTTCACTTGAACCGTAGACCACCACTTGTCTTCGACTCACCATGCAAATCTACCCTCCTGTGCATGTATTCTTCTATCTCTTTTATCCCTCCACATCACAAGCATAATTATCTGCTATTCTTTAGCTTGTCTATGACTCCAATTAGTAAATTAAATATATTTAGGGTTCAGCTTTAACGTTACCTTTTACGATTTGGAATTTAGGGTTCTGGTTAACCTTTAGCGTTTTGCTTTTAGTGTTTAACGTTTACCCCTTAGAGTTTTAGTTTAAGGTTTAGGTTTTAGTTTTTTCCTGTTATGGTTCAACGAACCGGTTTTAATGACGTCAGAATGAGTTCAATCGAAGTTCGTTTGAGCCGGTTCCTTGAGGTTCTCCAACTTTTTGAGGTTTCCCAGTGAACCTTTCCCATGAACACATATTAGTACAGTAGTACTCTTCAACTTAGAGACCAATCAAATTTAACATCCTATGTTTTAAATGTTCATAAACAACTCCATTCAAAATTTAACATCTACATTAGCCCATCTTGGTTTCTTGCTCAACTCTAACACGGGCTTTACCCCAATGTGCTCAGCCCATAAACCCGTATACATTTACAAATGGGGCTACTTTGAGCCCAAACTATCTATTTTTCATCAAACATACAACTCATCAGGCATCAGCTACCAAAGTACATTTCATATTTTTTGACAAACTAATTCAAATACATTTCATTACAAAGAATAAAAGACCACGAATCCACGATATTAGGGTGGTGGGGTGTTTCTGCCAACCAGCCTCAATCAAGTACCCAACCTATCCAACAACATTTTGTCACTCCATAATACCTAACTATTCTCAAGTATTATAAGTGGTGATGCTACTCATTTCAAATACTCTCGTTACCCCAAGACAATACAAAATTTTCACCGAGCCATCCACCCCCACCTCCTTTTCATTTTTTCCTTGTGTTCAACGGGTAGTATAACATGCATAGAGTACCCCAAGTGGGTGACACAGAGTAACTGTGATACCCTTACCTTAGCCTACCCAAATACCTTACGCCGCCATCACACAGGGCTGGTCTTGAGGATTCAAGTGTTTGGGACGAGCCGAATGAAATATGCCTTATGCTCGAATGAATAATCAGTAATATAAACTTTTTTTTAAAACAACGATTAAATAATACAACAAAATCATATTATTAGAACGACATACCGTAATAGCTAACTAGTGACTCATGAAGCTCGCCTAGCATTCTTGATAGCAAATCATTTTATTACCTATGTGCAATTTATACTTTCAAATATTTCGTTTTCAATACATATCATCATTTTTTATAAACCCTAGAATGCTTGATGTTGATAAAAGTAAACTCAACAAGTTAAATTATCCACATGGAACATATTTTAAGTTCTAACTTTGAAAGAAATTTTGAATTGATTGTTTGATTAGTTGCAAAATCGGTTTAATTGTTTAGATTTGTGTGGGTGTGTGCGTAAAAAGTTGTGAATGTCGAGTTATCTTTTTGTGGCTTCAATCTTGATTTCATCCCTCTATGTCCGATTTGAGGTTTTTTTAGGATTAACAGGTTTATCTTTTGAATAGGCTTTAAAACTTAAATTATTAGACTTTTCATATGAGTGTTAATTGGGCTTAATGAAATGATATGTATAAATTATGGTAGATTTTTAGTTGATTGTTTAATATTTAATAGGTATAAATTAAAAAAATTTGGCCCTCAAAGAACCGGGCTGTGCGTGGTGGCCCACTTTGCCTTTGCTCAGGGCGGCTCTAGCAGACTGCCATCACCTTAGGAGTGTTCGTGGTCCAGTTTATACGGTTTCATGTTTCAACATATTAAGTAAATAAAAGTAAATAAGAACCTAAAAAAGAGACAAATTCAAGTTAGTTTAAGCTTATTTTGACGTCTAAAGATTAAAATAGGTTATAGGCACCGGTGAATTAATAAAAAATGTAAGTGTAAATGTTAGGAAGATATACCTTTCAAATATCAAGGTAAAACACATAGGCGGGATTTACAAAATTTTAGATTTGGTTCAGTCATATTTAAGAAACAACACACATAGTAGCTTCTCCATCCCCATTTATACTTTTTTTTAATTGAATAATACTTTTTTCATACCTTTATCATTATCTTTTTCTCTCTCATTCACTCACAACCACTCTAAAAAACTATTAAAATAACATCATTACCTTTTCTCTCTTATACACCAAAATCTTCATCTCCAAATTGTTTCCTAACTTTAGGGGAAAAACAACCAAAACCCCAAATATTTCTCTCTCTTCTACTCACAACCACTCTCAACCACACCCTAAATTATGCAGGATCCTCTCACATGCATTTGGGGAAGCTAGTGTAAATGCTCTAAGGTCTAGTTCAAGAATTCACCCCAACAAAGTAGAAAAAATAATATTATATTTATAATCTGGAATATTAATTATTAAATAAATTGAAGTATAACTAATTCTAATTGTCCGGATAAGTTTTATAAGAACGGTTTTTGATCCCGTAAACCAAATAGTTCATTTTTGTTTGCAAATTATGAAACCAACCAACCGAAAATAACCATAAAAATCAACCACGTAATCAAACCAATAACCGATTAAGATGATTTCACATTTTTAAACAAAACTGGAAAACACCCTTGACCACTCTTATGACTCATTTGAAGATGTTATATTATTAATTCGGATTTTAAATTTATTTGTTTGTCGGCAGTGGATATTATGTTTGGCGGGATCCAGTAAACTAACTTTATTATTTGGACCCCAAACTTTTCAAAACAGGACAAATGAGGTGCGACTCGAGAAATCCTTCTTATCTGCTCTTTATAGAAATAAAACATTTTATTGACAACCTAAAACACAACACAACAAACATCTAACCATCAACAATACTTAGACCATAGCCAAGGGTCCTCTTCACGGGTGGGTTGCCCGCCTTAATAATCAATATAAAAACACAAAAATAATCTTTCAAACCACTATAAAATACCTTTTTACCTAAGATTAAATTGCAAGAATGAAACTAGTTCTACATGACATGTACAAGTTTGAGAACTGAGACTTACTAGTTTTTTATATTTAAAGAATTTCTTTTATGACATCTCCTATCAGGATATATATATATATTAATTACTTGTATTCCTTTAGTAAGCAACATTGACACGAATTTAACAATAACATAAAAACAATAGATTGCTTTTGTAAAAAACGAACAATACTATATTATACATATACAAGGTTATAAACCGTATTTACACATGTTTGCAGATAGAAATTACACCCTACAAATTATATAATTTTTTAATATGGAAACAACATTTGTCATAATGGTAAATTAGAATGATTTGTATTTAAATGATTAGAAAAATTATGGTACTCCAATTCAGAAAATTTACGTTTAAAAATATGAGTATGACATATGCTATTTTTAAAAAATATAAGAGAAAAATATATAAAAGATGTGTAAGTTCAACTTATACCTATGTTTATATGGGCTTAAAGTTATATAAATAGTCCAGAAAATTTATATATATATAGACTTGGAAGTGGTTTTCTAGCAACTTTAAGTGGCATGTAAGGAATATTAGAGGGGCTTAAAATTGTTTAAAGTTGAATATAAAATAACAATCATTTTTTAGATATACTTGTAAGATAGTTTAAATAGTCTAATCATCAAAACTTAAAGCATCCTTTTATTATAATATTTAAAATAATTTACGTCAGAAAATATAAACTAAGAAATATCTAAGTGTCATTCTTTGAAATAATTTATAAGAGATAAAAAGAAATCCTTGAAAAAAAAAAACCCGGCATGTACCGATCATCCTTTTTTGCATTTCTTGTAAAAATCGAATGCAACTTCGTGAGCATTAATTAGGCTGGGTTGAGAAGCATCACCTATTTCAAAAACATAGTTTTTTTTAGTTCAACAGTCAATGCAATGACATACGGCCGTTCTACTCAGAGGTGCAATGACCGAGATTAAAATTCTGCCTCTAACATTCAGAGGTGTTTTTGGTCGGCATTGGGTGAAGGGATAATCTTGATTTTAGTATTTTATTATTATTTGAATGTTTAAGTTTATCTAGTATTTGAATTGTTTAATTATTTAATTAGACTTTGAGTAGGACTACGTAGCTTGTTTTTCAAGTTTGTTTTTATTATAAATAGGGGTTAGGGTTTATTGTACGAGTAAGAGTCAAAGTTTTTAATACAAGAATAGTTGATCTTGGTTGAGATTAAATCTTGTGTTCGTGTTATTGGGTTCTGATTGCCAACATTGGGGCTCCCTCATGCTGCGATCACAGATTCGCAGCGAAGGCTCACCACAACCCTCTTTACGGGCTAAGTTGATCGGAGTCGAAACTCGTCAACCAATTGGTTTCAGGGAAAACCAGACAAGAACCTTTAACCTTGCCACGTAAAACCCTTTTGGCTTTGACACGAAGCTGAGTAGTAGCCCGGAACAAGCGTCGTTGTCATGTCTTTGAAAACTGCTTAAGTCAACATTCGAACCTGAGACTTTCAGTCACTGTGCTCTCCCCTTAACATCAAAGTTGTCATTTGGCAAGGTAAGACCAACTTTCAACATGTTACGTAATGACTTAAAATTCGTATTAACTTAACTACATATATATATATATATATAACAAAAAGCGTTATTAGATGAACATATAAGGGTGGGCATATGGTAGTCTCTGGCTTTCTTCAATGAGATTTTACCATATCATGTCACATGACTTTTTTCCTCTCTTAACTTGGGTAAGGTTATTCTCTCAACCAGTGTGCGCCACATAAAGTTCAAGGGGGCAGTCGCGCCTTCAGTGTTCTATATATGTTAAAATCCCTACTGACCCCCATAAATTTTTGTGATCGCCCCCAATCCGTCCCCAATCCACCCTCAATCCAATTTTAATTTCTAATTTTAGTTATAAAACATTGAAACCCAAGTTTAAAATATGACAAACTAATAATATAAATTCAATTAAAATAAGTTCAACTCTATTATTAATTTTTGTAAACTAACCAAACTCATAACTATCATTTATTAAATAAGTTCATTATTAAATTTAATATATTAAACCAAACCCACCACTAGCCCCTAATATTTTTCAATATGAAGTCTGATTGATTATTTTTTAACATGACCCGACTCGAAACAAAAAAGAAAAATTATTATTTAGCGATCCGCCACTCTCAACCCAATGAACCCATCTTCACTCATACTCTTCTCACCCTCACACCATTATTTATAACTCTAAAGTAAAGTGAATTTCTGATTTTATTACTTGATCATAACACTCTCCTCATTTAACTTACGTTTAATTCATGACACTCTGCTCACAACATAGTTGGCGTTGATCGGTACCACACCCAACTGATGCAGTGTACGTATGGTAAGCCGTGTACTCAATGAATAGGACCTGGATAAGCACATGCCACACGCTACAATACCTCCAATCATCCTCACTCGATTATTATTATTATTATTATTATTATTATTATTATTATTATTATTATATTTCTACCCATAACCCATCCCCATCTTATCCTGCGCACGTTCATCTGTTTACCATACCTCACACACCACACGTGAGGGCCAAACTCGTCATTTTACACCCCCCCATTATTCTTCATATTTAAACCACCTCACTTTACTTCTCACATGCATGCTGTGTTTTGCAGACTGTTGAACAAGGGTACAACAATTCACATAGTTAATTGTGTAAGTGTGTGAGAAAAAGATATCATATCATGGGTACCTCATTGTTGATTACAGTTGTTCTTGCATTGGTGATTGCTACCGGCGTTAATGGTTGCCCGCCGGCGGATAGGGCAGCTTTGCTGGCCTTCAAAGCTGCCTTATACGAGCCTTATTTGGGTATATTTAACTCTTGGAAGGGTAAAGATTGTTGTCACAAATGGTATGGTATCAGTTGTGATCCGGAAACCAAACGGGTTGCCGACATCAACCTTCGTGGAGAGTCCGAAGACCCCATTTTCCAGAAGGCTCATCGGACCGGGTACATGAATGGGTCAATTTCTCCAGCCATTTGCAACCTGGAGAGGCTATCCAGTGTAATTATCGCTGACTGGAAGGGTATTTCCGGTATCATACCGAAATGCATCACCTCTCTGCCGTTTCTTCGTATTCTGGATTTGATCGGAAATCAAATCACCGGCGAAATTCCTTACGATATCGGAAAATTAGACCGATTGACAGTTCTTAACGTCGCCGATAACCGAATCACCGGTAGAATGCCGAGATCAATCCCAAATCTATCGTCGTTGATGCATTTGGATCTACGGAACAACTTGATTTCCGGAACGATTCCACAAAACTTCGGTAAGCTTCGGATGCTGAGTCGTGCGTTATTGAGCGGCAACCGGATCTACGGACCAATTCCTTACACTATCTCTTACATCTACCGTCTTTCCGACCTTGATCTCTCGATGAACAGGATCTCAGGACCAATTCCTGAATCAATTGGAAAAATGGCGGTGCTAGCGACGTTGAACCTCGACGGAAACATGATTTCCGGTAAGTTACCGGCGACATTGATGAACTCAAGCATTAGCATATTAAACCTTAGCCAAAACGCGATTGAAGGCAACATACCGGACGTGTTCGGTCCTAGATCTTACTTCATGATGATGGATCTGTCTTACAACAATCTGAAAGGACCGATACCGAAGTCAATAGCGTCGGCTTCGTATATCGGACACCTTGATCTGAGCCATAACCATCTCTGTGGTGCGATTCCGGCGGGATCGTGGTTCGAGCACCTTGAAGCGTCGTCGTTTGTCAACAATGACTGTTTGTGTGGGAAGCCTCTCAAAACTTGTTAATCAAGTTATTATGTTAATTAATGGTTTGCTGGCAGTTCCGGTTATTGTCCGAGAAGATGAAGCAGTTGGTGCATATGCTGTGTTTTGATCCGTGCGACACTGCGAAGGAGATTTGAATTGTATGATATTATGTATAATAATTTATGGTACGGGTATTTATGCGTATGTTTATTAGAAAATTAGGATTATAAATAAATTATGTACTTATCGTTATTAGTTTTGTCGGTTGGCGACTTAAGTTGTTACTTTGTGTAACGCACATCACTAATTCATAGAAAAAATCAGTTTAAAACAATTTGAAACTAAGATATATAAAAATCAGTTTAAATGCACCCCTCCTACATACAAAAACACTTACATCGTTTTTATTCGTTCGAGGGTGTTAAAAAATTAAAACTTAAATTCATGGAATCATACATAGAATTTTTGGTTTCTCCACTGGTTAATGGGTGGTACTAGGACCTACAAGGTGCAGTGAGACCCAGGGTCACATGTAACTGGCATACCGTGCTCAGCCCATCTAGACGTCTGAATTTATTTTGTTTAAGCAAGCGCCCATCATTCACTTCATTTTTGTTATTTTTCTATTAAATAAGCCATAAAAGGTTAATTGTATAACCACTTGATTTAACAATCAAATGTTTTTTTATTAAAAAATAACTAATAGATGGCAGAGGGTAATGTATTTGTATTATTAACGATTTGACAAGTGATATGTTGTGTGGATGATGGAGTGATTTACAATATAAGGTCATGCGTTATGGGTGAGACGCAAGTACGAAGTAATAATATGTATTGGTTGTAACGACTGGCCAAATTCCGGCAGTCAACCGATCGATTTTCGACCTTTGACTGTGTGTAAACCGGCTATACGCCATCTGTAATGTAATATTTATGTGAATGAAATATTACCATTGTATTCTATTCTAAAT
>WOUH02029501.1:0-13423 GCA_009936405.2 Stevia rebaudiana
AGCTAAGATGAAAGGGTTCGACGAGACGGTTCTAACGCCGCTAAAATGAGTTCAATCAGAGTTCGTTTGATACCCTCTATACACACACACGTAGCTAATGTTTTATTTTAAAATTTTTTTTTTCATTACTTAAGGTTATGAATTTTTGTTTAAATGATTGGTTTTTAGTAGTTTTCTTATTTTCTCTAATTTTAATGATTTGTTTTGAACCCTCCCATTTATACACACATAATATATAGAAGGATACAAATTTAGCGTTTAATATTTTTAATAACTATCTGCAAGTATACTTATCAGATAACTTAATCTTAGTAATTCAAATAATTATTAGGTTGATCTCATGTGGACATACGTGTCATAATTGCTTGTTTATAGAAAAGGCAATTTGGTATTTTAGTCACCACCCAAATAATCAGTTTAACATGGAGGTGGCAAGTGTCACCTATCATTTATTAACAGTTTATCGCATGTTTAAAAAAATCTTCATAACATTTTTCATACACTATTATTTTATTATAAAAGTTAAACTGTTCAATTTTTCGAATTTTCTCTTTCATTTCGTTTTAATCTTGATATTTTTTTTCATACGTCAGTGTTTACATTAACGTAAGACGACTTGAAGAAATCTATCAATTACAACACATTACAACACCGTCAGGGGCTGGTCAATTGTTTTGAAGGCTCCAAGCGAAACAGAAAGTCGAGGCCTTTACGTATCGTTTGGTATGCATTAATGAAAGCTGGAATGAAATGAGTCATTATGTTGAAATGAAATAAAACATGTTTGTTTATACTTAGGAATGCAATTTCTTCTCTTTTAATGATTTTCATTCCTTTTGAGAGGCTTTTTTTTATTAATTTCATTGAAGGAATGATCCAACTAATGATCCAACTCATCACTCAACTCAGTTTCTGACCCATTACCCAACCCATGACTCAAAACATAACCCCACCCATGACTCGAGCCATAACCTGTATCATGACCCAAACCACGTGTCAAACCATGACCCGACCCATTATCCAAATCATGGCATGGCCCGTGAACCTACACATGAAGCGATCCATGACCAAAACCATGACCTAACCCATGACCGAAACCACGAACCGACGTATGAGCTGAACACATAACTCGACCCATGAACATACGCATTGCTGGAGCCACGATCCATTTCATTCATTCTCATGTCCATTCCATTACCTCATCTCTTCCATTGAGGTTTTATGTAACCAAAGTATGTTTTTACTCATAATTACTTGTTACTTTACTTCAATCTTCAAACTGAACCAGTAAAAACAAATTATATACATATTTACTTTTTCTGTTGGTTTTTTTCTGCTGGTTTAACAGCCTAAAAACAACGACTATATTTTAGGCTTTTTTTTAATTGTAGATTAGCTTTTGATGCATTTCTTGATGTAGCCTAATCCAATAAAATGTTAATGAAAATATCAACACCATTTACAATCACAAAGAGATACATGAATTTTTTTTCAAAAATAGGGGCCCTAACATTTTGGTGGCCCCAAGCCCTAGATTGACTTGATAAGCTTATCGAGCCACCCCTGAACACCGTTTACAGGAACATGTACCATTGAATACAAAAACATTTACGACAGTTAACTTATTGAACCTTATAAAGAATAATATGTAATTACTGCGTCATTTAGACCACTCTAACAACATTTACAACAATAAACATCATTTACATCATGCAAAAAAGCATGCTTGCATTAATGTAATGGGCCTTAAATACTATTGTATAAAATAGATCATACATTAATGAAACAAGTCTTAAACACCATTGTATACAAAAACACTATTTACATCAATATTAGAAGCCTTAAACATCACTGCATACAATAAATACCCATCATAATAAATAAATATTTTTTTTGAATAAAAAAAAGTGTCAGTGATAAAATCCTTGTAATAAATAATTGAGCAGCCAACAAGAATTTGTAATGACAAACAAATAAAATTTAAAAGAAAATATAAAAGTATATTTCTTTTATGTAGGAAGGTGTTTCAAAATAGTACACAGATTCTAAAATCAACTACTTGGGAGGTCAAATATGGCGTGCACAACTTTGACATCCATGAGAGCATTCACATTAGAGTCTCTAAAAGTTACGTGAGTGGTTCTTTATATTATAAAGATTGGTTGAAAGTGGTTGTGAGTAAAGATATAAAAAAATAATGAAACTGGTAAATATAGAGAAATACTGTTCATTAAAGTAATTTGAAGAGACAAAAAATAGTAAAAAAGATAAAAAAATATTATTATTTAATTGAATAGGAGAGAAAAAAGTAGTAAAAAAATAAAAAATATTATTATTTAATTAAATAACAGAAAAATTTTTAATAAATTATAAATAAAATATGAAGATGATAATGTGAATGCTCTGAGTATTAGTAGCAAACTTATGAATTCACTGACCAGAAGATCATCGGTCTTATCTCACATTCTGGAAGTCAGACCAAGACTCGAAGTAAACTACAAAATAGCTTTCAAATCGCATGTGTAGCCCCGCCAAAATTCCACATACATAATGAAGATTTCAACCTGAACATTCATTCAATTTTAATGTTTTAATTGATATTATGTTGTTTCAAATAACATAACATTTTTATGTTGTTACAAATGTCATTAATTTTGGGTATTTCATGATTAGTATTTTAAATATAAATTGAACTCGTGTGTTTCTTTCAAATATTAACAAAAATATAGATAAGAGTATTCTTATTATGTTACACAACCTTCATTTAGTTTTTTAATTTTTTCTAAAACGTTTTTGGTGAAACTTTGGGTGCGTGGACATTTCTGCAATATAAACTTCTTTGGTTGTGGTACTTAGGGAGACAGATGCGTTCGACTTGAGTAGAGGCATAATATTTGTTTTAAGGAAAGTGTCACACCAAAATTACCCCTTGCCGAGATAAACATGGCGGGTCGTGACATGACCAGGATCATCAGTCCATTAATTAAGTAAATAACCATATAATGAATAAATATTTGAAACAGATTCAATTTTAACTACTCATCAGTCGAAGATAAACGACAGCTTCATATCGGAGGTGTTGAAATGAGTTCAATAACTGGATTTCAGAGTCAAAAATACCTTTGTCATGACTCATGAGTTCATCTTAGTAGCAGGATGAGCCAAAACTTTGTTTTTTTTAGAATTGGTTTTGCAATTCAAACGGGGGTTTCGATGCAGCTTGTTGTCCGCTTACCTGCTAATTTATTATAAATGTGGAGTTTTAGTTTATAATATTAAACCTCCTTTCAAATAAAGAAAAAAATTATGAATTTTATTTTTCAAAAAAAATATATACTTCAGATCTAGAACATTGGTTGGAGAGAGCTTCTTTGATTGTTAGCTTTACAGATGAACTCGATATGTTGTTTAGCTAGCGATGGTGTCCCGATAGTGTAATAGCTTTGTTACATTATTTAAAATTCAGAGAATGATGTAAAGGTTTGGGGCATAGCATCTCCAATGGTGGACGTATTCGATCTGTAAAGAAGGCTCATAGAGAAAATAAAGAAAAGCACCTATGAGCCAGTCAACTTTTTAGAAAAATTTTAATTAATTTTGATTATAAGGTTAGAAATGTAAAAAAACAAATATATACATGGTTAATATAAATAACAAACACGCTATAACCGAAAAACTATGGAAACCATGTATTTACATATCTAATAGCGTAAGTTTAAAAAAAATTATTTAGTTTTTAATTCTACATTTAATTTTATGACTTTTGATGCGGAAAAAAAAAGGGTCGAGTGAATGTTTAGAAAATAAAATAATTTTTATAAAAAATGAGATTTTTTTTATCCAATTACATGTATATTACATATGTAAGCAACTATGTAACATGTTTGAAAACCATAGTTACATATGAAAACGTTCTTTTTGCAGATTTTTTATAAAAAGAACCAGCGTTAATTTTCCTTTATAAAAGTGACGAAAATTAGTATAAAATCTACCATATTTTATGTAAAAATTAATAATGTTTTTTTATATGGTTTCTTGATTTTTTTTATTGAAGGTGGGTTCTCATTTTATATATCCAAACCCAATATAAATATATAGGGATAAGATAATATGGAAACCCATATTTAATGGAAAAAACCATGAAAACTTATTTAAAAAATCAATTTTCTTTTTTTGCAAAAAATATGCTAGATTTTCAATCCATTTTTGTCACTTTTTATTATAAAAAAAAAAAAAAAAAAAAAGCGCTGAAGGGATTTTAAAAAAAATTAGCAAAAAAAAAAAGGTCTACATATGAAGCTGATGAGTTTCAACTGTTTACATATGTAAACTAGTATTTTTCTAAAAAATATCATTTTTTATACAAATCATTTTTTTTCAAATGTTCACTCGACGCTTTTTTATATTTTTTTAACCAAAAGTCATAAAATTGAATGCAGAATTATAAAAAAAATTTATAAAATAAAAAAGGAAAATTAGGGTTTTTTTCTAGTTTTTCTCAGAGAGTGGTTTTCCAATTATACATTCCAAATATATATATATATATATATATATTATTTTTCTAATGTTCTTTTAACTTTTTTCAATTTTTCATTACTTAAGGTTATGAATTTTTGTTTAAAATGATTGGTTTTTAGTAGTTTCTCATTTTCTCTAATTTTAATGATTTGTTTTGAACCCTCTATACACACATTATATATAGAAGGATATAAATTTTGCGTTTAATATTTTTAATAACTATCTGCAATGTACTTACCAAATAACTTACCCAAGGGACATCTGTGTACCCTGAGTATCATAAGTAGGAGTTTTCAGGTTGGAGTCTCACTCGATGCAAAAAAAAAAAAAAAAGCTCTTAGGTGAGCCATGAGGTTTTTTTACAAAGTGGGTTTTCTCTTATATGGTGCGTGGTCGCCATGCTTTCAGCGATTTAACTTGGCGGAAGGCTAATCTATTTTCAGGATTACGCCGGACGGCCACGCTATTTGCTGTTCAAGAAAAATTATAAAGTCGATCTCACGTGGACATGTGTCATAATTGCTTGTTTATAGAAAAAGTCAATTTGGTATATTAGTCACCACCCAAAAATTTAGTTTAACATGGAGGTGGCAAGTGTCACCTATTATTAATTAAAAGTTTATCGCATGTTCAAAAAAAGTCTTCGTAACATTTTCAATTTTTCATACACTATTATTTTATTATAAAAGTTAAGCTGTATAATTTTTTGAATTTTCTTTTAGGGTCTGTTTGGTATAAGGTAATAGAATGGATGATGGAATGGAATGGACGGGGCAATGGAATAGACAAGGGAATGAAATATATCATTATCATTTCATTTTCATGTTTGGTTATTAGTGGTAATGAAATAAATCATTACTTTTTGGTGTTTGGTAGAAAGAAAACGATGAAGGAATGAAATAAAGTTTGGGTCGGGTCAAGGTTGTTGGTTTGGGTTGTGGGTCAGGTCATGGTTTGGGCTATGAGTTGTGTGTCATGGGTTGGGTCATGGGTCGGGTTATGGTTCGAGTCATGGGTTGGGTAATGATTTGGATCATGGGTTGGGTAATGGGTCGGGTTATGGTTTAAGTCCTGGGTCGGGTCATGGTTTGAGTCATGAGTCAGGTTATGGTTTGAGTCATGGGGTAGGTCATGGGTCGGGTTATGGTTCGAGTTATGGGTCAGGTAGTGATTTGGATCATTAGTTGGTAATGAGTCGGGTTTTGGTTCAATTTATGGGTGGGTCATGGATCGGGTCATGAGTCGGGTTATGTTTTGGGTAAGATAACCAAAGAAACCTATCAATTACAACATATTACAACACCGTTTATAGGAACATATTTAAGACCATTGAATACAAAAACATTTACGACATTTAACTTATTGAACCTTATAATGAATAATATAAAAATATTGCGTCACTTAGACCACTCTAACAACATTTACAAAAATAAATATCATTTACATCATGCAAAAAAGTATGTTTGCATTAATGTAATGGGCCTTAAATACCATTGTATAAAAAAATCATACATTAATGTAACAAGTCTTAAACATCATTGTATAAAAAAAAACACCATTTAGATCAATATTAGAAGCCTTAAACATCATGCATACCGTCGTAATAAATAAATATTCTTTTCGGGTAAAAAAAAAGGTCAGTTATTAAATCCTTATAATAAATAACTGCAGCCAACAAGATTTTGTAATGGCAAACAATAACAAAAGAAAATACAAAAAGATATCTCTTTTATGTTGGAAGGTATTTCAAAATAGTAAACACAGATTCAAATATGGCGTGCACAACTTTGACATCCAAAAGATCATCGGTCTTATCTCACATTCTGGAACTCAGACCAATACTCGAAGTAAACTACAAAATAGCTTTCAAATCGCATTTGTAGCCCCGCCAAAAGTCCACATACATAATGAAGATTTCAACCTCAACATTCATTCAATTTTAATGTTTTAAGTGATATTATGTTGTTTCAAATGACATAACATTATTATGTTGTTACAAATGTCATTAATTTTGGTTATTTCATGATTAGTATTTTAAATATAAATTGTACTCATGTGTTTCTTTCAAATATTAACAAAAATATAGAAAAGAGTATTCTTATTATTTTACACAACCTTCATTTAGTTTTTCTAATTTCTTCTAAAACGTTTTTTGGTAAAACCTTGGGTGCGTGGACATTTCGGCAATATAAACCTCTTTGGTTGTGGTACTTAGGGAGACAGATGCGTTCGACTTGATTAGAGGCATGAAATCAGTTTTAAGGGAAGTGTCACACCCCAAATTACCCCTTGCCGAGATAAACATGGCGGGTCGTGACATGACCAAGATCAGTCCATTAATTAAGTAAATAACCATATAATGAATAAATAAAAAAATCATTCATTGTATGGTTCGAATAATACAATACAGAGTGTGGAAGCGATTTAAAATGCGAAAGCTAATACTGCTTATCACACTATTACAAGATATAAAATAGTATAATACATGATCGTAAATTAAATTAAGTGCAGAACTCCATTGCAGCTTCTGCCAATCTCCAAAAGTGCGTAACAAAGACCTGAGGAACATACTAGAAAACAATTGTCAACACGACGGTCGGTGAGTTCACATGTTTTGTGAAAATAAATAAGTCAGGTTTTATGAAAACCAATAGTCAAGTTTTTTGAACACCGATAAGCGTTTTGTTTAATCGTTGGACCACATATAGCTAGTCAAAATCATGTTACACTAAGTTCTTGGTACCGAAGCTGGCATGTTTTTCATCGATTTTTGCCGTTCCATTAATGTCCACCTTATGACATAATACACAGGTCTAGATAGGTAAATATGCACCCAACACGACGCTCCAGTTGCTCAGGTGGGGCTTGTGCAACCCAATAGTACTATTGATATCACATCGTTTTGATCACATACAAATTAAACGGTCCGATTATGAAAGACTTATAAGGTGAGTAACACTTAAATGTAACCATGAATCTATACAAGTAAAATGTGTTCAAAAAGTGTTGTACAATTTATCAAAATATTGTTCAAAGTATTTGATGAATATGTTTCTCACCCCAAAAAGGAAAATAGTAATAGAGAGGTTGTAAACTCACCTCGAAGTAGGTGAGGAGATAGAGTTTGTTTGTGTTAACCACGAATCCGTTACTCATTACCTATCAATAGATTTTAATGAGCCTGTGTTTATGTGTTGGTCCAAAAGACCCATTGTGCTATACAACTCCAAGTGATTGTGTAGTTTTGTAAAAATTACGTTTGTACCATTTGACTAAGTTTGACTCGACGACACGTTGGTGACTCATTTGTTTGTTCATTTACGTTGCTACTAACAGTGTACATAATACACTAACATTATTTAGAATGTTTCATAAAATAGAAACTTTTCTAGTATAGAAACTCAAGTCAACACTTGACCATATAGTCAACTAGTTGCCACGTATCCCTAAAATATCAAATACATATCATTCATGTCATATCCCATCACATCAAGTATATCACAAAAGCACAAAGTTTCCAAAAATAGAAATTTCAAAAAATAGGAACTTTCCATAAAGAGGAAGTGAAGTCATCACTTGACCAATTATTCAGTTAGTCATCACATAGTCCTAACATATTAACTAACAATTCACACATGTCACATATCCTCACACATGTCACATATCCTCACATAAGCATATAGTTTTCATAAATAGAACGCCTAGTCTAAACATGTCATTTCTACAATGCAAGTTCCTATACATGCTTAGGATACTTCATTCATGCATACTCAACCATCATGTAGCATCTAAGACATCACATACATGATCTAGAATGGAACATACTATTAAAGATGTTATGACCTGAAATTGGTTGGATGTTGTTGATCAAGAGGCGGAATTTAGACGATCAATAGTTCGAGATGATCAAGCAATTTTAGCAAAGAAAAGAAGAACAAAGATGAAGATTAGCATAACGGTTGTCATAATAATAATATTGTTTTCATTCAATTGTGCATGTGGGTGAATGTATGTTAAATATCCAGAGAATAATCAGAGATAATGTTTTCTCACACACAACCCTAATACAACACATCACTTTCATCTTTATAGGAAAACCCTACACTAGAATATAACAAATACATTTAAGGCCTTTAACGTTTCAAACTAGTTTCTCTAACAACCTTAACTACAAGTCTTCTAAGTCTTCTTAAACGGATTTCCATCTTGTTTCCTTGCATCATGAAGCTTCCGGTTCATTTCCTTTGCAAACTCATAATCATCATTTCCATTAAATCCTGATATGCCCTTGAGGCATATATATCATGATCCATATAAGTTAACTCGAGGGAATCCATATCAACATGGTTCATAATTCCCGAGTTTATCATCGGATCACAATAAATTCAATAATCTCATCAAACCTGTTTGACCTGATAGCAACCCTTGAATGCATATTTAGTCTCACATGTTTCCGATATCAGTAGAACTCTTAGACCAGAAACATCCTTTGGGTGATCCAGATGGTTTTCTCACAAAGTGAGTTTCCTCCTGTATGATGAGGCGTGGTCGCCAAATTTTCAGCGATTTATCTGGGCGTAAGAGTGATCTGTTTGCCAGGGTTAGGTTTGCCGTTATAAAAAAAATTATTAAGTCGATCTCACGTGGACATGTGTCATAATTGCTTGTTTATAGAAAAAGTCAATTTGGTATATTAGTCACCACCCAGAAATTTAGTGCCTTAGTTTAACGTGGAAGTGGCAAGTGTCACCTATTATTAATTAAAAGTTTATCGAATGTTTGGAAAAATCTTCTTAACATTTTCATACACTATTATTTTATTATAAAAGTTAAGCTGTTTCTCTTTTTAATTCCATCTTGATATTTTTTGGTCATAAGTCAGTGTTTACATTAACCTAAGACGACCGGAAACAACCTATCAACTACAACATATTATAACATTGTTTATTAGAACACTAGCTTAAAACTCGTGTATTACACTGGATTACATAACCAACACTTAAAACATTTTATTGAATCGTTGCATATATATATATATATATATATATATATATATTAAGTTAGTACGTTCTAAACACTTAAAAAATAAATGTTTGACACGTTTATAACTATAAAAGCATGCTTTGAGATTTTAAAATTATTTATTAAAAACTTCTTAAATATAAACTTCTTAAATTTAGTTGATAAATATACAAATTAAAGAAACGTCAAATTTAAAATTTAAACAGAGTAAGCGCGGTTTTCCTCTTTCAAATTTGCATGAAACAAAAATTGTTAAGACTTGAAATGTTAGGAATGAAAATGTTTAAGACTTGAAACGTTGGGTTTATATTTTAGGGTTAACTTTAAGGTTTAACTTTTAGGATTTAATTTTAGGTTTTTTGAGAGTGGTGTGGGGGGTTTAGGTTTTTGGGGGAGTGTGGAGGGAGGTTAGGTTATTGGGGGATGGGAGGGGAATGGTTAGGTTTACGAGGGTGGGGGTATAGGTTTTTGGGGGGTGTGGAGGGAGGTTAGGTTTTTGTGGGTGGAGTGGGGGCTAAGGTTTTTTGGGATGGGAAAGATTTTGACGAGACGGTTTCAACGCCGCTAAAATGATATCAATCGAAGTTCGTTTGATGCGGTTATAAGGTTTTTTATAATGTTTATTAGGTTTCTTAAAATAAGCTTCTTTTTAGAATAACATTACGCAAGAAGACTATTTACATCAATATTAGAGGCCTTAATTAAACATCATTGCATATACAGTAAACACCTGTCATAATAAATAAATATCCTTTTTGAGTAAAAAAAAGTGTCAGTAATTAAATACTTATAGTAAATAATTGCAGCCAACAAGAATTTGGAATGGCATACAAATAAAATTTAAAAAGATATTACTTTTCTGTAGGAAGGTATTTCAAAATAGGAAACAGATTCTAAAATCAGCTACTTGGGAGGTCAAATATGGCGTGCACAACTTTGAAATCCATGAGTAGTAGCATCAAACTTACTTAATTAGTGACCAAAAGAACATCGGTCTTATCTCACATTCTGGAACTCAGACCAAGACTCGAAGTAAATTCCAAAATAGCTTTCAAATTGCATTTGTAGCCCCGCCAAAATTCCAAATACATTTATTTCTGAACAACGTAATATCTTGAGTGCTAGCCACCGAAAACCGAAAGATGTAGGTAAGGTCGATTCCTCGACCTCCGTGAGACCGTAGCCTAGATAAGCGGGAACTGGATGAAATCCGTAAACTCTCTCCCCTTCTCAGGTTTGAAACGATGACCTCTATCCGAGATGCACTTTCTTCCCATCACAGAAAATTGCCCAGTGGCAAGATCGATTTGAACCTAAGACCTCTCAAAGAAAGAGCCCAAGTCCACACCTCATGTTAACCACTTAAGCTAGAAATCATTGATAAATTCCAAATACATAACGAAGGTTTCAACCTTAACATTCATTAAATTTTAATGTTTTAAGTGATATTATGTTGTTTCAAATAACATAACGTTATTATGTTGTTAGAAATGTCATTAATTTTGGTTATTTCATGTTTAATATTTTAAACATAAATTCTACTCATGTGTTTCTTTCTGGAGAAGTCTTAAATATTAACAAAAATATAGGAAAGAGTATTCTTATTATTTTTCAAAACCTTCATTTTGTTTTTGTAACTTTTTTCTAAAACACATATGGTTTTTTGATGATACATTTGGTGCGTGGACATTTCCGACAGTATAAACTTCTTTGTGTTGTGGTACTTAGGGAGACAGGTGCGTTCGACTTGAGTATAGACATGAAATCTACTTTAAGGGAAGTGTCACACCCCAAATTACCCATTGCCAAGATAACCATGTCGGGTCATGACATAACCAGGTTCAGTCTATTAATTAAGCAAACAACCATATAATGAATAAATAAAAATTACATTCATTGTATGGTTCGAATAATACAACACAGGGTGTGGAAGCGATTTAATATGCGGAAGCTAATACTGATACACTATTACAAGATATAAAAGTTTATAATACATGATCCTAAATTAAACTAAGTGCAGAACTCCATTGCAGCTTCTGCCAATCTCCAAAAGTGCGTAACAAAGACCTGAGAAACATACTAAAAAACAAGTGTTAACACGACAGTTGGTGAGTTCACATATTTTGTGAAAACCAATAAGTCAGGTTTTGTGAAAACCAATAGTCAAGTTTTGTGAAAACCGATAAGCATTTTGTTTAATCGTTGGACCACATATAGCTAGTCAAAATCATGTTACACTAAGTGCTTGGTACCGAAGCTGGCATGTTTTTCATCGTTTTTTGTCGTTCCATTAATATCGTAAATATGCACCCAACACGACGCTCCAGTCGCTCAGGAGGGGCTTGTGCAACCCAATAGTACTATTGGTATCACCTCGTTTTGATCACATACAAATTAAACGGTCCGATTATGTGTAAAGACTTATAAGGTGAGTAACACTTATATGTAACCATGAATCTATACAAGTAATATGTGTCCAAAAAGTGTTGTACAATTTATCAAAATATTGTTCAAAGTATTTCATGAGTATGTTTCTCACCCCAGAAAGGAAAACAACTTATGATCAACAACCGAAGGAACAACATCTCATGGAATCAACAACCGTTAGAAGCAATTACTGAAGACTCAAGTACTGAAGAAACAATTACTAAAGAACAACTACTAAGTTATCAGTCGTTATGCGTAAAGTTTTGTTATCGGCGATGAAATAACACTAGCTCGGATCGGCTCATTGAAGCCCTGCATCCGGCTCCCTTAATTTTGGTGGTTCCCACGGGCCACGTTGCAAGAAACACTCGAATACGTGACATTTTTCAATGGCACACAGTTTTTTTAGCAAACATAAGTTACCTGCTAGAACATGGGATAAGCCAGTAGCAATGCCATCTAGCAAAATATCCCCGGATACAGGGCCAAGAAAGATGGAGGCTACTTCTAGGTTAATAAGCCACTGAAACATTCCACATGTGAAGATATAACTGGTGTGGGGTGGACCCAACCCAACATAACATAACGATTAATTATCCCTTAAAAGATACCGGCTAGGCTTAACCTTCTATACGTCTAAGGAAGTACGTGTTCGTTTTCTATTAGTTGTTGACTTAAGTTGTTGGGAAAAAAACATGTTTAGTTTGGAAAGAAAAATCTTGGTCAAATGACTATTTCTGTGATATTCTCTATATTTTACTAGGTTCATTTTGTTTTTTTGCTTTTTTACTTGACACGATAATGATTTCTCTTGAAGAAATTTAATTTTAAGCATACAGGCCCAAATGATTAGCATCTTATGTTGACTTAAAAGGTGGTAATCAGAGCAAAACACTCCGAAGTTAAAGATTCATTTTCGCGAAGACCAGATACGCTCAAAACTGGTTGAACGTTTTTATTTTTTTGTGAACGAAAAAGATGCACTACAAGAACTAAAAGAAATTCGAACAATGATTGCAGGTTTAATTTGTTGTTTTCTGTTTCATTACTTTGAGTCTAACTACTGTTATTGGCATGCATCTAATTCAGGTTAGCATTCTATTCTATATTGTTGGAGGTGAAGGAGAAGCGGATTAATGTTGAGAAGTGAAACCAATAAGTTCTAAATGTAGTTTCAAGTCAAAATTATTTACTTGCTTTTCTCTTTTTGTGGATATAAATATTTTTAGTTTCATCGACCCAAGCAGACCGTTGTTTCGATTCCAAATAATACATGAAATCAAACCTATTGTAATCGTGAACTTGTTCTATAAGAATCTTTCCTTAGACTAAATCAAACCTATAAATTTCATGTTGGTTTAATAATGGGTGGTGTTAAATGAACACCCAAATTCCATTTTTTGACATCCTATACGTCACGTACAGCTCTGTACGTGGCGTATAAGTTGACCTATAC
>WOUH02029512.1:0-13422 GCA_009936405.2 Stevia rebaudiana
TATAGAATACGCATTTGAGAATTGAGTAAAGTTTGAATCAATGATTTGAGTATAATGACATATGTAACAGCCCGAAAACAAAATGTAAAAACGGGAATAGAAAAACTCACAGTTTGCTAGCGATCCAAAATATCACAACTTTGTTTAGTTATAAAAATCCAAGATCACAAACCGCCCTATATTATAATTTAGGCATAAGTATAATTCTAATACAATGATCATAATTTAGTTTCCAACGTCACGTTTGAGTAATTATATTTATTTTAGTTTGTTAAAATCAATATAGAGGTATTTGTTTTAGATTCAGTTAGTAGTATAATAATATCGTAAGTAATAACAAAGATGATTATGATGTTTCAGTTAAACAATAAGATTATTCCAATGCAACATTTTATAGACTCTAATAATATTTTAGAGTTTATATGAGAGCTCATTTTTTTTAATTAACTTGTTTACTTAAATCGATTTTGAAATAACATTTTTTTTTATTTAATTATGAGACCAAAATATGACTTTTTATTACCAAGTTTATTAACATTCTAGTTTTATAAATCTGAAAAATCATATTTATCATTAGATGAATTTTCATATACAATTTATGATTTTCGGATAAAAATGGATTTAAACAAGTTTTAAATTTAAAGAATTAAAACAAAACATAGATTTAGTGGGGTTGCATAGGGACAGGGTCGAACCCTTGACCCCTTGGTTAGTAAGCCATGGTTTAACCACTAGGCTGAAGTGGGTTCTTTGAAAGGGAATCAGATTTAAAATCATATATCTTATAGTTGACTATGGACCTCGTTTGAATTAAGAACCCTAATTCTTAATCCACCCAGTTCGATCAAATCAGTGTTAGATGGATGACGAAACTTGGGGCTTTTGATCATAAAGAAAAAAAAGACGAATCGAATGGTACCTTTCTTTTTGAATATGGTGAAGTTTAGGCCGGTTCTTTGAGCTCCGGTGGGTCGTCGGCCGTAGCTCCGACTGGAGATGGAGAACAGGTCTTGAACTCGCTCGAAGGTGATGATTTTGGGTGTATTTGGTGCGAAAACAAAAACCCAAACGAATGCTAACCAGTTTAATACCCGATGCTGTGTTAAAACTCGAATTTGATTCCGGGTAGGTGTTCTTCGTGTTCTTCATGAAACTCCGATTAAATCTTGAATTCCAGAAACTTGGAGATGGATTTTAGTGTTGGATTAGTTTCTAAGCGATATAGAGAGTGTTTCCTATCCAATAACGGGATCGAATAACGTCTCACCCGATGATTTGATGAATGAGTTTAATTTCCGATTTAAATGCGATTAATGATGTTTAATATGATGTTAAAACGTAAAATTGATGATGGATTCGGTTCCATCGGTAGTTTTAGCTTATGGTTCATTGATTTCCGAATTCAAACGGTCGCGAAACGAATTGGTTCGTTCTTGGCCGGAGCGTGGCCGGTCACTCGCCGGATTCTGGATTCCGGCCGAACATAGATTGGAAATACGGGAGGTAGAAGTTGACCAAGTCAACTGGTGCATCAGTTTCGGAAATTGACAATACCAACCCCTGCGTTTCATTTCTTTTTGTTTTGAACACCATGTGATAATATATTTCAAAGGGAGTTCCATTCCTCATACTTTGACCACAAATTTTATAATATGAAGTGGTTTAGCTTCTATTTTAATTAAAAGTTTATATTTTTATAAACTTTATATAATAAAAGTTTATAAATATTTATTTTGTATCATTCCTTGATTTATATAATTTACGAAATCACCTATTAATTGAGTGATCTAAGGTGTAACGTAACGCGATATGTTCCACGTAAACGTTTCATTTAATGATCGACGACATATATATGACGAAAATTTGATCGGAAAAATCTCGGATGTTACACCGTGTATTTACCCTTTGTGTTCTGCTTAGCTAATATACTTGTTGAAATGGAACCCGAGTTATTCCCGAAGTTTTTCCATTTGTGTTTTTTGTTTCCAGATGATTTAGAATGAACAGTTTTAAGTTTACCCTGAGCTACAACCTGATCTCTCAGGGTGTTCGCGACTTCAATCATTTCTGACAGAGTTGACGCCCTTGCTGGCGTCACCAAGCCCTGGATTGTTTTGGTAACCCCTTAATATACATTTCAATGCATTTATATTCGGGCGTAACCATATGTGGGCCCAGGAGGAAAAAGTTATAAAAACGATCATTATTACCAGCTATGTCATCTCCGATCATTTTGTGATTCCAGAAGTCATTATCAAGCTTCTGAAGTTCGTTTCGTTGGAAATATTGACTGGTCAAGCGTCTTTTAAGATCGTCCCATGAGATATTGTAAGCAGCATCTATACCGAGAGCCTGGACCAAAGAGTTCCACCATGTCAGGGCTCGACCTTCTAATGTACAGGTGGCGTATTTTGTTTTATCATGTTCAACATAATTTCTACTTCTTTGGACAGATTCCATTTTCTCTATCCATTGGAGTAATCCGATTTCCCCCTCGGTACCGTGGAATTTATACGACTGACAATTGAGAAAAGCTTTATAGGAACAGTTCTGCTTTGGCTGAATGGTTTCTTGCGTAACCCTAAGTATGCGTGTAGCATCATGTTGGGCTATTGTATCCACTATTAATTATTCTACTTGGCTTCTGCTCAAGAGTTCATTGTTATCGTTATCGTTATTGTTTCGTGTTCGTTCCATTTCTTTCTATAAGAAAGAAACGTGTGATGAGATAATGTACACCAAACAGGTTACAATATAGACAGAATATAACAATGATAACAATCAATAATAGATAACAAGAAAAACCATCATATATATATCATAGATACTTCTTACATCTGTACAACAAAATTACAAGCATCCTATCAGGTACATCCCACCCGTAAGAGACAAAGATAACATCACAAAATCCTAGGAAACACCCCCCACATTGAAAGCAGTAGCAATAAAAAATTACAACCATAGCTGCAACGGCATATACAATCTCTAACTGCTGACGTAGCTTTGCCATATGCTGCTCGACTAATAAGACCCTCTGCTCTGCTAACGTGGCTCGTCCTGTCAGGGTGTCGATCATCTCCTGCTGGGTATTCATATACCCAAAGGTGTCGCCCTGAGCGTCTCCTAAAATCTCTTAGTTCTCCTCTAGAACCCTAACCCTCTAAACCAAAGTAAGCACCATCTCTTCGGTCTCATCCATACCGACCCCAATCTGATGTATCCTCGTATCATGTATGTATAATCGTGCAATACTAATGGTATAATCTCTTCAAATAGACTCACCTGTCACTGAGATGGGTCTGGATGTCTCTCCTATCTCACATAATGAGCGAGCACCCTCCCTCTCTCTCCACTCTCCTAACACATGCTGCAACCAATCCCATCATCTAGCATCTGACCGGCGGCGGGGTATACGAGGTGCCTCTACAGGTGGTATCTGAACTGGCGGGAAATCCAGGGTGCAGCCTCTAAATGTGGTTCCTGTGCTGGTGGTGGTGGTAGATTTACATGGGTGGCCTCTAGTGGTGGTGGTGTCGGGTCTGCCCTAGACCTGGATTGGCGGGATATGTGCTCACGAAAGGATACCCTCTTTTGAGGGTGTACATCATTACTGGCCCGGCATGGCATAATCGGTAAGGCTCAAAAGATGGCTTGGTGGGAGGTGCTAATTGTATCGATATATCAGACCTACGAATAGTCCCTACAGTAGGTATCGACTCTAAATCAGATGAGCGTGGGTGATCGGCAGGTCGTGATGGTCCTGCTAATGTATGTGTGGGTATTTTGTATGCTCGAGTGGTGAGTCTAAGTGTGGTGTGAATCAGGGTACGATCCCCTCGGTAGTAGCAGTATCTATGGCGTGTGTGGTAGACTCTGAGATCGAACCAAATGCAATTGTACGAGGAACTGATTCCTCCCAACCAAAACCGTCGGCACCTTACCTAACGCCTCATCAACTACCTCCTCAAGAATCTCCTCATCTCCATCACCCTAACCATAACCTTCAATATCCATGTCATGATCTATATCATGTATCTGATCAATATCCATATCGTGCTCGTCGATATCATGTACGGGAGAATGTGGTGGATCAATAGAATCTGGTGGTGGACTTTGAGGAACCTGTGGTACCTCGTCGTCCGAATCCGTGAGAATAATATGGTAGGAATATGAGTGTGACATGCATGTAGAATGCATAAGTTATATGTCATATAATGTTATGGATGAGAGATATATTATATACGTATACACATAGGACCTAGGGTTATAGTTCATACAATAGTGTAATCATTTTTTTGTTAAACCGTGGGTTCTGATACCAATCTGTGACACCCAGCTCCCTGGCCCCTTGTCTCTGACCCGTCTGTGAGCAGTGTGCCACTTTATCAGTCGGTATTGCAGGATCGAATCCACTGGTTTAATATAACTCAATTACACCAAACACATATTTCATTGATATCAAAAGTCATTAAAGTACAGAGGAAGCAAATACATTTACATTACATAATTAATACATAAATACATAATACGATTCCCTTGAGTCATCCCCCTTGATCTGTTTTAGATACCTGATATTACATATATTTTGAAAACAGTCAACTATAAGCTGGTGAGTTCACAGATTTTGATATCATCAGTAAAACCTTTATCATTGTTTATAGGACCACAATACTTGTTTACAAAACTGTAGATCAGACAGTTCCAAATGTTTGTTATTACCATAAAAGATCTGGCAATGAAACATATTTACAATTGCCTCAATATGACTACCAAAAATCATATATAGATCGATAGTAATACATACAAGTTTATCCGACCCAGTAGTACTACCCATTATTACCTAGCCACACATGGTTAACGGTCCAGTAAGGAGTTTGAGGACTTTTGATTGGTATCTTTATATCTTATGTAATAATGAGTAGTTATTGTGTCATGACTTAAAACGTATTTGAATGTATTTAAAAGAGGGGTCGTGAAAGTCACCTAATAGACGTGGTAACGATATAGATAATAAGAAAACGAGAGAATGAGCAATACATAAGCATAACCTCTTGAGAAAGTACGATAAAAAGCTCCTTGCGCGAATACGAGCGATCGGAATCGGTTATAACCTCCGTAAGTTTTTGAAAACGATCTAACATAGCTGATTTCGTGTGAAAGAGGTCGATATTAAAGTGGCCAAGAGATCTGCTCGTCGACCTCTATTTATAGCCAAAACTGGGGAAGCCAAGTAATACACGCAGCTTGTGAGCGTGCGCTTGCGCGATACGCATAGAAGAGTCCGCAGAGCTGGCCAACTGGACTGTCTACGCGATACGCGCGGCCAGTCAGGTATTCGATGTGCGGTACGCGCGAGAGTGGGATTTCGCGTGCCTCTCCGAGGCTGCCACGTGGCGCTAAGTCAGTGGCTCAGATTCTGCCACGTGGCCAGAATCTTGCCACACGTGCTGAGGTGCTGCCACGTGGGCCACAAACCTGCCACGTGGTGACACGTGGCCCACACGTGTCACTACGTGGTGCTTTACGACTAGTTATTTTGTTTTTTCGTTTTCCGCTTCGTTCAGACTCCGTTTCACGCGCGGTTTTTGCCTTTGTTCATGATTTTTTATTTCTTATTCAACCCCATTGGTTTCACCTTCTGAGGAGGTGTTGACATTTCAGGCCTATAGAAGGTTGTATTGTTTTGCGCTCAACTTTCATACCCTTGCTCATATTAAAATTTCGTATACAATTCTAAATACATATTAGAATACAACGAAAATATTTATTTCACATAAATATTGAATTACAAAGGCGTATCGCCGAGATTACAAATAGTCAAAGGTCGGAATATGATCGACTGTCGGAATATGCCGGTTGTTATATCCTCTCTCTCTCTTCATAAATCTCAAGGTTTCACTTGGTGATGAAGATGGTCTCGATGGTTTTGCCTCCTTGGTGGCATCAAGGATTCTATGATAATTGAAGAAGATGAAGCATAGCCACCGGCGGAGCAAATTAGTGAGAAGCCAACAAAGCAGGTCGTGGTCTGAACACAACTAGGGTTTCCACGCGGATCAATGACGACAACGATGGGGCCTGAGGTGGTCGACTGCTATATAATATTTTGGAGTGTACATCCGGATAAGAAAAAGAAACCAATTTTGTACTCATTTATTTGGTTTAATATTTGCAATAAAGATTGAATTTTGAAAATTGCATCAGATGTATGTCATTAGTTTTCTAATAAGTACCAAAATGGTGTTTTTTAATTTCAAAATTACACCACCAAATGTATGAATTTGTATTTTTGTTACATTGATGCATGCAATGACAATCTATATGCTGTAATGTTTTTATATTTTTATTACATTGATGTAATGACGTTTTTGTATGCGTCAAAGGACGTAGAAGTTTTTGTTATATTTGATGTAAGTAGTTTATATATTGTTGTAAATGATGGTTTCAATAATGTAATACTTTGATACAGCGATTTAAATGTTATTTTTTGTATATGTGGTTCAATGCAAATTAGATCATTATAAGTATCAACGATGTCGATTTGTTTGGCTAAATTGATTAATAATATAATGGTGTAAATAACTTTTTTTTTTGTATATGTGGTTTAATGCAAATTAGATTATCATAAGTATCAACGATGTCGATTTGTTTGGCTAAATTGATTAATAATATAATGGTGTAAATAACTTTTTGTATCCAATGGTGTTGTGGTATTTTAGATTGATGTAAGTGAAGTTTTTTTAATTCGTAAATGATGTAAAGACTTTCTTACATTGATGTATATAACGTGTTTGTAAGGCGTAAAAGTTTTAGGTCAATGTTACGTTGATGTAAACACACACGTATAAGGGAAAAAAAATATCAAACCTATTAGAGAAGTAAAGAGATAATACGACGAGTTTAAGGATAAAGTTCTATAAAAAATAGCATTGTAAAAAAGGTTATGAAGGATTTTTAAAAAGTTTGTAAACTTTTGAAGAAATATAATAAATGACCAAATTAAATTTGATTATTTGAAAAGATGAGAGTATGGAGTATGGACCAAATCTCCCTTTTCTATTGAGCGGGCAATACACATTGTAGTTTGAGCAAGAGTTAATGAGTTAATAAATTTTAGAAAGGATAGGAATAGTTTCATACACTATATATATATATAGGATGATGATCAAATCAAAACCACTAAAATTCATAAAAACAATGAAAACCACTATAAACCAAATTTTACATATATGTAACTTGTATATCACATATATATATATCGTATATTTTACATATATGTATATACGTGATGATAGTGGTTTTCTTGGTTTTCACTAAATATTTGTTTTCAAAAGAACCCTCCCATATATATATATATATATACGAGTGTGATCAATTACAAACCGTATTTTGTGTAAATAGCGTGAGAAACAAAGTGTTATTGACTTATAACTTTTTCAAAAAGAGTTTATACAAAAGTGTTTGGATTAGCTTTTATTGTAGGTTAAACTAGCAAGTCAATAAAAAATTAATAAAAAACTGTTGCTCTTAGCTTATTCAAGAGAATGACCAATAAGGATATTCTTATATTAAAAACATTTCAAGGTTGTGGATGCTAGTGGGTGGTGGCAGCGTATGGGGGTGGGTGACGATGGCAGGTGGCTAAGCGGTAGTGGCGGTGGTGGTGGGTGAAGATGGCGGGTGGGTGACGGTGGCAGGTGGGGGTGATGGTGGTGTGTGGTGGTGGTGGGTGCAATGGTGGGTGGCGATACTAGGTGGAGGTGGTGGTGGAGGTTGACGGTGACAAGTGACGGTGTTGGTGGTGGAGGCCGGTGGCGACGATGGTGGTGGTGGTAGGTGGTGGCTGGTTGGTGGTGGTAAGTGGTGGCTGGTTGGTGGTGGCAGGTGGTGGCAAGTAGCGGAGATGGTGGTGGGTGGTAGATTGAGTAAAGGGTGTGGTAGATTATTAATTTTATGAAATAAGTAATAAGCCATTTTAAAAATACAGGATTTGTGACATTTAAAAAACAACTTATTTACTTTTTACAAAGAGTCATTTTCAAAAGTGCTTATTGATTTGTCAAACACTTTTTTTAACTTATTGGTTTTTTAAAAAGCTAATGAGTTAATAAGTTGTTTTGAAACTCAATCCGAAACACCCTCTTATAAATAACAAAGTTCTACTACTAAAAGTTATGTTTTATATACAAACATAACATTGTGAAATATTATAATAGCACATTGTATTTATACTATTACTTTGCAACTCACAACATTTACAAAAAAACATGGGAAAATAATGTGATAACTTTGAAACAAGTTATAATCTTATAAAAAAAAAGATAGCACTATTATTTAAAATTATACTTTGGTTGTCACAATTTTTTTTACAAAAAACATGATTTGTATCGAAATCATCATATATATGGATAGGTTCATTGGGTAACCATAAAGAAAGATGGAATTGGCCGTTGATCTTTAGTACAAAAGAATTCAGTACAAAAAAATATGGTACAAAAAAATTATGGGATAACCATAAAAAGCATGGACTTGTGAAACACTTATGTGTCGTTGATCGTTAGTGCAAAATAATTTCATACAAAACAAATAAAGTACAAAAAAATTCAGTACAAAAAATTTAGTATTTGTAATGGATTTTTTTATGTTGGATTTTTTTGTACTTGATATTTTTATATGCTGATTTTTTTGTACTAGCTTTTTTGTACCACATTTTTTTATATGGGATTGTTTTGTTTTTATGACAAACGGCTCACAACTGTTCCCAAATTTTTTTTTATGATTCCCAAAGAAACTTTCATCTCTCTGTATGTATCTCTATGTTGTTTATTTGAGAAAAAAAAAACGAAAAAACATTTCACTTTGCATGTGTAATACACATACAAAATTCACTTTCATATGTGAAAACTATCCTTTATACATAGTTTTATCGGAGTTTTTATAAATAAACACATGTAAAAAACGCTTTTTTAAGAATTTCATTTTGAAACATATTTTTCTTATTTTTTAGTTTTTTAATTTTTTTTGTTAATTTTGATGGGACAGACACATTTCATGATATGTTATGGGATAGTAACCCATTCTTATTAGCATAAAATAGAGACCATCTTATGTAACCCTCACGCTTTAAAATGAAACTATCATATACCATGTGTTCTTTTCTTTAGTGAAACTTTTATAACATAGAATTATGTTGTACACTCAAACAATAAATTGAATCAGACACCATACCTAATAATTCGGCTCTTTGTTGTTTTAGTATCTTTAGATAAAATCAGAAATCGTACTTTAAGAAAAATCGAACCATATGACTAGTTTGTTATAGTTGAGATTTAAAATTAAATAAAACTAGAAATTAGGACCCGGGCGATGCCCCTGATCCATAGTCATTTTCAAGTTTTGGAGAAACGTTCGTTAAAGATTTTTTAACAAGATGGATCGCGGGAATACTGCATCCATGACATGATATCAGGCAAGTGGTTGGATCTAGCTCACAAAGTAAAAGAAAAATAAACGACATCTGTCAACAAAAAAACAATTAAGGCATAGTCAATGAAGGTGAGACCTTTACACTTGGTAAATGTTCGGAGATCATGAGGGAAAGTCTCATTTGCCTTTCTGTTGTAGTAGGTTCATCATCATCTAAGCATTCGAAAATGTCCGATTCTAGCAACTACGGAAGCCCCACCACATCGTACGCTCGTGTTCATTTTTTGCCTTCATGACTCCTTCGACCACCTTGAAGCGCACGAAGACAAGCCTACTCGCATGATCGGTTGAAACCTTGTAAAATCTAAATGGGTTTCATCTTCAAATTCCAGCATGGATTATAAGGATACTTTAGCGTCTTTAACCCAAAAGACAGGGACTTTTAACGAAAGTAAAAATAAAAAAATAGATCAAGAAGATGCCAGATTGCTTTTTGACATAGTTTTGTCTAAGCTTTTATAAATAAACACAAGTAAAAAACTCGATCTTTATTAAAGAATTTCATTTGATACATTTTTTTTCTTATTTTTAGTGTTTATTTACCTTTTTTTAGATTTGATGGGACAGGCACAATTTCATATATGTTATGAGATATTAAACCATTCATATTTGCAAGAAATAGATTTGACCAACACACGTAGGGGTCTGCACGGTTCGGTTATTGCCTAAAATCAAAACCGTAACGGAAATATTCGGTTATTAGTTTTTAATATCCGTTTGGTTTCGGTTTTTTGATTTTTCGGTTATATTACGGTCTCAGTTCGGTTTTCGGTTTTTTATATTTTAATTTTTAAGTAACAAAACATTATAAATGCAAACACTTAGACAAGTAATAGATAATTCATCAAGTAATTTATGAGACGATATGAATCAATATTGACGAAAACATTTTTTCTCCTTTGTAAATCAAACCGTTTTTAACAATTTAACATAATTAATGATAAAAGTTGATGTATGAATACACTAGTATAATTTCAAAACATATAAGAACTATCTAATCATGATGTGTAAATCTTTAAGAGATTAATTTCTTCAATAAGTACTATTAAGCAAATAAAAATACTAATATATATACATAAACACATATTAAATTTATATAAACGCTAGTATATTTATAAAAATTAGGTGATTCGGTCGGTTCGGTTATTTTGATTTTTGGAAAAAGAAAAACCGAAACCAAACCTAATGTTTTGGTTTCTGTTTTTTCGATTCGGTTTTTTGTTCGGTTCGGTTTTTTTGGTTTGGTTATTTCTGTTAATTCGGTTCCGATTCGATTAATTCGGTTTTTTGCTCACCCCTAAACTCATGTAACCCTCACGCTCTAACATGAAACTATCATATCTCATGTCTTTTCTTAGTGAAACTTTCAGAACATAAAATTATGTTGTAGACTCAAACATAAAATTGTATCAGACGCCATACCTAAAAATTCGGCTCTTTGGCTTTTTAGTATCTTAAATCATAAATCATACTTTAAAAAAATATCCAACCATATGACAATGTATTTTCAACAGAGATTTCAAATTAAATTATACTAAAAAATTAGGACCTGTGCGACGCCCGGATCCATAGTCATTCTCAAGTTTTGAAGAAACGTTCGTGAAATAACAACAAAAAAACATTCAATCCATAGTCAATGAAGGTGAGACGTTTACACTTGGTAAATGTTGAGAGATCATGAGGGAAAGTCCATTTGCCTTCCGGTTGTTGTAGGTTCATCATCATCTAAGCATTCGAAATTGTCCGATTACGCAAGCCCACCACAGCGGAAGCTCGTGTTCATTTTGACCTTCATGACTCCCTCAACGACCTTAAACTGCACGAAGACGAGCCTAGTCAAGCTAAACGTGCTTCATCTTCAGATCCGGGGTTGGATTATAAGGATAATTTAGTGTCGTTAACCCAAAAGATATGGACTTCAAACTAAATGACTTTATAACGAATAGATTAAAAAATATATTGAGAAGTCGCTAGATTTCTTTTTTGCATAGTTTTGCCTGAGCTTTTATAAATAAAAAAAAAGTAGAAAGTGTTATATTAAATAATTTCATTTTGAAAAACTAAATTCTTATTTTTCTAGTGTTGTTTTAACAAATTTTTTTTAATAATTTTGATGGGACATACACAATTTATGATATGTTATGAGATAGCAAACCACTCTTAGTAAGAAATAGATTTGGCCATGTTTACGTAACCCACACGCTTTAACATCAAACTAAAAATTCGGCTCATTTTTTAAAGTATCTTTAGAAAAAATCATAAAATCATAAATCGTACTTTAAGGAAAAAATCCATCCATATGACCATGTTGTTTCATTTGAGATTTCAAATTAGATTAAATTAGAAATTAGGACTCGGGCGACGCCTCGGATCCATAGTCATCTTCAAGTTTTGGAGAAACTTTCGTGAATGATTTTTTAGCAAGTAGGATCGCGGGGAATACTGCATCCATGACATTATATTGGGTAACAAAGTAAAGAAAAATCAACGACATCCATCAATAAAAAAAATCAAGGCATAGTCAATGAAGCTGAGACATTTACACTTGGTAAATGTTGAGAGATCATGAGGGAAAGTTCCGTTTGCCTTCCGGTTGTTGTAGGTTCATCAGCATATAAGCATTCGAAAAGGTCGATTCTTGCAACTACGGAAGTCCCACCACAATGGACGCTGATGTTCATTTTGACCTTCATGACTCGTTCGATGACCTTGAAGTGCTTGAAGACGAGTCTACTTGCCTGATCGGTAGAAACCTTGCAAAATCTAAACGGGCTTCATATTCAAATTTGGGCGTGTATTAATAGGATACATTAGCGTCGTTAACCCAAAAGATACGGACTTTTAACAAAATGACTTTATAAAAATTAGATTAAGGAAAATGGTTGTCTAAATTTGGTGTGAGTGTATTTCCTATATTATAGAGATTTTTGAAAATGGTTGTTAGTGGATGGATATAGAGAAAATGATAGATTTCTCTATGTATAGAGAATATGAGAGAGAAAATGAAGTATTTTGTAAATTAAATAGGAGAGAGAACATAGTGATTTTAAAAAAAGTAATACTTTATTGAATAAGCAAGTGATTGTGAATGGATGAGAGAGAAAAAAAAAATGATGAGGGTATTAAAAAGTATTATTTAATTGAACGAGAAAGAGAAAAAATTATTATTTTAAATGATTTATAGAGATAGAGATAGAGAAGTTAATGTAAATGCTCTAACTAATTATTAAATGGGTGGTTTATCTTATCAAATTTACTAATGTAACTTAACCAAAGAAAAACAAATAGCAAATAGACAAATAGCAGATAATAATAAATAAGCAGCTACCTTGGTTAGAATCATGCGTCAGATACACAAGCTCTTGGTTTTGGACAGTTGATTGGGACACGTCTTCCTAAAGGTTAAAACAACTAGTAAACCCTAGCTGATACCACAAAATTTTTTCACGGGGGTTGAAATTTTTTTAGGGTCGTTTGAGTATTATTATATAGTAATTTTTTTCATTTCTTGATCGGACCGGTTAGGTCGAATCGGGCCGGGTCAAGATAAAGAAAGAGAACAAAACTAAATTTCATATACAAAAATGTGACACCCCGCTCCCCGGCCACCGGTCCAGAGAGCGGTCTGGTCACTAATCGGGTCAATAACAGCAGGATCGAGTCATCCGGTCTAAAATCGCAGCTCAAATTATACCAAAACAACCGTTTTATTCATAACAGATCAAAGTGATTACACGATAGCGGAAGCATACGAGATTATATTACAAAGATAACAATACAGTTTACAAACATAACTACTAGTAAACACAACAGATAGTCATTTGTGGGAATCCTGCCCTGTTTTAGATACCTGAGATTTCATATCATTTGGAAAAGATCAGCTTATGCTGGTGAGTTCACAGGTTTTGATATCATTAGTAAAACCTTTACTGATTG
>WOUH02029549.1:0-13416 GCA_009936405.2 Stevia rebaudiana
AATTTTTAGTTAAGTATAGAGAGAGTAGAATACCCGCGCGATGCGGCGGCGGCAACAACAATTTACAAAGGTACTCGTTTCCTAGCTAATTTATGAATCCTCTTGTTATATTTGTTGGATATTTAATGTTTATTTGACACATTAAAAGTTCAAAAAATAAATAGAATAAACATTATGTTATTGATGAATACAATGTTTATCTTATAGTACGTTTGTCCGTTTATCAGTAGCCACATTAGCTTCAGTTTGACAACTGCATAGCACAAATTGAAAATCCATGGGTTTTTTGGGATTATTGTGTGAAACTTATTAAACTCTAATCAAATTTTACGTAAAAAGATGATAAAAAAATATTTGATACTGTTATCCTACCAGGTATTTATGTATTTGCAGAAGATGTCCTCCAAATAGGTTTAAAGAAACCTTTCATTCTGCACAACAACAACAACAACAAAAAAAAAAGGGAAAAAAAGAATGATCTTTAAGTTTTCAAATTTAGGACTAAATCGCACAGAAACATTACAATAGAAGTCACACCGGACCATAAGGAAATAAAAAATCTAATGGAACATGAATACTAAATAAAATGCATAAATTCTATAGAATTTGATAGCAAATGTGTCTAAAAACAGAGGACTGATAAAGTACTTTCTTTGTGAATACAAACTTCAAATTTTCCTTTTTTTTACAAGTTTGCAGCTTTCATTACTAAATCAAGAAGTTATCTTAAAGTATCAATAAAAAATCAGCATGTTTGATTATCTATCATAACATTACTCAATCTTAACTAATTAACCATAAAAAAACGGGATTTGTAAAGATATTTCAAATTTTGAAACAATATTTCTACAAACTTATTTTGTAGGTCAACACAGCTAATAACGTCAGTCATCTGCATCATACAATCATACCAACTGTTTTTGCATTTAGCTAGCAAAAACTGCCATTAGACCCCAATCCGAAACCACTATAATTCAAACAACACATGATTGTATCTAGAGCTTCTAAACTAACCTAAAGTTTCAATATTCTTACAAATGACTCTGGGCATATATTAACAGCATCACTATAAAAAAATCTGAATTTGAGCCTCGGACTGAAATCGTTTGAGTGTTTTGGTGAATCCATTGCGATGGAGATAATGAAGGATAGATTGAAATATACAGTTTAAGTTAAACGAATACATAGAATAAACATTATGTATTGATGTTTTGCTATCTACGACACTAATGCAAACATACCGAGATGTCTTTATAGTCACAAAGTCAATCATGGTTCTTAAGCTCCATCATGCTAGTGGTCCATCATATGAAGGCAAGCCTAATTTCATGCAACATGTATTTAAGACACATGATAAAAGGTGGGGCATACATGTAGTTTAGTGCTTGTTATAAGAGGTTTAAGGGTTAAGTCTTCTTACCATTTGAGTGGCAATCAATTGAATATTATGACATTTTAAGACTTATAAACTACAAGATACTGATAAGTATTTTCATTATGCCTTTGTAATTGACTATACTCGCCTAACCCTTGTGATTGTCGTAACAAAGGGTGACATTCTTCTCAAACTACACTCTATATTATGCAATTACTAAATAACAATACATCTAGTAGCTTTGAAAGAAATATGATTTGAATAAACTGAAATATGATATGAATGAGAAAGTATCTTTGATTCCAAACGTAGGTCTAGTAGCTTAACTTACAAAAAACCGTTTGACTCACTAAAATGGGTATACTTCACCTGTCTATATTAAAAGTAAAATAGTTCAGATTATTTTTTTATTTTTTTTTGCAGATTTCACTAAAATGGCTGTACTTGGGTATGGCAGCAGATTTCACTAAAAAAGTCATATTTGAGTGTATGACACTTTTAAACCAGCTTTTAGCTGTATTTAAGAAAGGCTACAAATTTGTAAGTTTCAACTTTCAAATCAACAAATAAGAGGTAAAGATTACCGAAAAAAATTACGTTTGACTAACACACTATAAACGTTACCGAAAATAATTACCTTTGACTATATTTACAGCTTTAGAAAATGTAGATGCGGCAATAAATACACTGAGGACTGTACCTTCAACTCTTGAGCTCATACATAAGTCTTAGATATATAACAATAAACATCAATAGTGTAACTGTTGTAAATCTAACCTTAGGACCTTCAAGTTGCAGTCATGAGTCAAAATTGCCTTCGAGCTCAAGTGATATGGGTGTCCTTGAACATAAAATTTGGTGGACTAAATTCCTTCAAGAAAAAATTTAATTGTAATGTTCAAGCATGAAACCGTGTGTAAAAATCTACCAAAGCCAATCTTCTAACCTAATTTAGGCGGAATCATGCCAAAACTTTGAGTAACAAAGTCATCTGCTAGAGTTCAACATGCACAAAAAAAATTGAATCTAAATAGAAAAATAAAACACAGTTAATAATGATGTTATAATGAACAATATATAGTTAATTTGCATCCAAACTGAAAAATTAGTTAATTTGCATCCAAACAACTGAAACAAACTAATAACAAATTAATAGTAACAACAATTTAATCCTCATAGAGTTTTACCTTATTAATTGTAAGCGTCTGACAATTGCTCTTCTCAACTTTTCAAAGAATGATATCTTATTTTTTTTTAAATCAAAAGTACCCAGCAAAGAAAACTCAAATAGTTACCAAAATATAACTGAATTTCATGTAAAGGTCATTACCAAAATATAACTGAATTTCAACATAAATACCCAAAAATAACTGAATTTCAACATATATACCCAAAAAATAACTGAATTTCAACATATATACCTTCAACAAGCTGTCCAAAACTTTCAAGCTAGTGATTTTACAGGTCCTTTTGCATGTACCTGTTGTTTCGCACGTACATGCTACACTTGAATACATACCTAAAAACAGAATGATTCAAGGCGGACAAACATAAGTGAATCGTCAATAAAGTTTAAACTAAAACAAACTATGAAGCAATTTCAGTCACAGTGAGTCAATAATTAAATCACAATTTAACTTCAAACATTGAACATATTCGGTTGGTAACTGTATTTGAATTATAAGGTCTCTGAATTGCTCAGCAAAGTCGTTCTCCCTGAAAGGAGACACAATGACATATTAGCGTACAACTCAAAAGGATAGAAATCTATTATGTAGTTTCATATATAGCATTTCAAATTGAAAGAATATAAGACATAAAAACAAAACTCAAATTGTTGTGTAAAGAAACTTCAGAGAAACAGCTTAAGTTTCAAAATAAGAAGTCTTACTCTTCTCTCTTCACTGCAGCAACAAAAAATGTCATCGAAGGTGATGAGTTATCTGGGAAACGAATTTTGTATTCACAGAAATAAACAAAATTACAAGAATAAAAATTAGCCAAAAACTGAAATGAAAATTTTCAACGAAAATCAGAAATCAACATACCCTTGAAGTGATGTTCCTGCGTTTGTATGGACTTGATGTTCGTCGTTGAAGAAAATCAATATACTCGGAGATCCAGAAATCAACATACGCGGAGATCCACTGAAGCCACACGAATCGATCACCAGATCGAACAGCCGGAGAAGACCACAACCTCGTTGTCAGGATGATGGATTTCAAGTCGGATAATGCTGAGAGGGAGAGAGAGAGGCCGACTGAGAGCCTTCACGGGAGCGGAGCAGGGAGCGGAGGGAGTGGAGCAGGGAGCGATATCTTTAGGGCGGATTTGAATTTTGAAAGATACTGGATACATGCCGCGTGATATCAAGGTTTCTGAGTTATCAGTTAAACCCGACCCACCCATGCTATCTTGCTGGATACTCTTAAATTTCTTAAAGATGCATCAAATGATTGTACATCCTGCTTTAAATGATTGTACAACCCATGGATCTCTTAAAACCCATGGTTTTCTCTCTCTAATATGTATATTAAAGGAGTATAGATATAATATATATGCACTTGCATTAGTTGAAAATCATTACAAAACTTAGTTAGGAGATATCCTGATAAGAGCGACTTAATTTATAAATGTATTCCTTGGATGTATGTATGGATCTTTTATGTGATTAAAATTTTACATAAATCCAACCAAATATAAAAATAATCTTAGAGGCCATCTAATTAAGTACTAATTTATGTATAAAGGCTGAATAGCAAAGTAAGTGCTTACGATGGTAATCAAGTGGTCGGCAACTTTGGAGGAACTAATTAAGTGAGTAACATAGTTCTATTAGTGGCACTTGATGGTTACGGTACGTAAAAGTTGGTGGGCCAACAAATGAAAGAAATGTGTTACCAAATGCAACAAAGACAACTTAGTGATGATGAAAATGATTAGCTACTTATTTTAACTAGTATTAAACATGATACTTTGAACAATTTGTTATTAAGTTTTTTTATACGTAAGGTCATAACTTTGTAAATAGTTTGTATGATAAACCTTGATAACCAAATTTGGAAAACAAAAAATAACAATTTGTGACTTATATGGTGAATTCACAACCCATTCTATACAACCCCGCTCCCTACCTCACTCCGAAACACGAACACCATCCCCTGAAATTGGGTGAAGTTGGGTATAGGAGAAATGGTCATGACTTCGTGTGCCCTTAGGTTCTAGAAAGAAAGTGGGAACCATTAAGGGAGACCGTTGAACTTAAAAATTGCTCCGGCCAATTATTTCTAACCCATGTGGTTAGGAGAGAGGGTTTGGACTTGGAGTTCGTTCTTTGGTAGGTCTCACGTTCTTTGGGTATTCCTGTGATCAATGTTTTAAAAACCGGTATTTTAATCATACTGGAAAGACTAAAAAAATGGTTCAACCGGTTGAACCGGGTTGTACCGAACGGTTCAACCGGCATGAATAATTAACCCTATAATTTCATTAACAGCAAATTCAACTCATAAATATTTCAATACTACATAATTTCATAAAAAAAAAACAATCCAAAATTTCACCTTTAACGCCCGCAAGGTGTCAGACTTTCATTCTACTTATACCACCACCACGCGCAATTTTTTGACAATAATTACATATATATATTCCCATGCTTTATCTGATTTTGCTCTAAAACTTTCTTTAACAGGTATTTGATATTCTCTTGACTGGAAATATAATACCACAACATGAAATTTGTCAACATATAATACGCATGACACGAAATCAAAATAACCAAAAAACCATGAGCATGTTGAAATCAATAACCAAAACTTATGATAGAAATTTGTCTACGTTGTAATAGCAATGATAAAAAATTCGATATTAGTTTACTTGAAATTAATCTAATGTGAAATAGCAATGGAACACAAAATCTAAACTCACTGATCCTCTGATGGAATAATGAGAAATAGAAATCGAATAGCAACGGAAAACATGTGAAATTCGATTGGTTTAAGATTAATATACTGATCGAAATTAGTCTAATCTTAAGGTAAGAACTTACGGATTCTGATCATAGAAGATGAACTCACTATTCAAAGATGGTAGCTTAATCACCAAATCGTATCTATGAACTCACTGATCTAAGATTTCTGCAATAGTATTGCGTATTCTGACCATCGTATTTTAGGTCGCATGTAGGGTATTCGTGTATTCTGTCGTCTATCAATTCATAAGACTTGGGCCGAATTTTTTTTTTTAACCTAGCCCTAAAACCGGTTGGACGGTATGAACCGGTTGGACCGTAAAACCGGCCGGTTCGAAGAATCAAAAACTGCCCTCTAAAACCGGGCTAGACCGTACCGGGCATAGTATAAAAAAGCGGTTGAACCGGTTCGACCGGCCGGTTCGAACCGGTTTTTAAAACACTGCCTGTGATGACGAGAAATTGCACCTCGAATTGAGGTCATTGGTTCGAACCTGAGGAGTGGAGGGGATTTACGGATTTCATCATTTCATGCTTATCTTATCTGGAGGGTATAGTTTTACGAAGGTCGAGAAATCGACGTTGTCTACATCGTCCGGCAATCAGTGGCTAGCACGCCTGATCCTCTATTATCTAAAACTTTTTTGCTCCAGTTCCCATAGAGAATACGTTTATATGGGTCCAGTCATTGCACTGGTTGGATTGAAGCATTATATGCAACTCTTCTTATAAGAGTATGGCGGTTGTGTTATAATCAGTGGCGAAGCTTGAATCAAAATACATAGGGGGCTGAGAATATTTTGGGAAAAATTGAGGGAAGACAGGCTATATACGTAAAAAATGTTGGACAAAAATCCCAAATTTTACACTGCATACCAAAATAACATGAGTGGGGGCTGGGGCCACCACAGGCCCTCACTAAGCTCCACCCCTACTTATAATCGTTTTAGTTGAAAGATGTCACTTATGACCCAGTTATTACTAAACAGTAACCACTAGTGAGCGGTTGTGGTTGCTCATCACTTACCACCGATGCTTAGTTGCAACTGAAGCTCAATTTGCTGTTGAGCGATTATTGCTTATGAGCGGTTGCGCCTACACGCCACTTACCACTAATGCTTAGTTTCAAATGTAACTCAGTTTGCTGTTGACAGTATTCGTTAATTGTCGATACTTCTTCAGTTGCAACTAATCTTAGTTCTCACTAATAACTAGTTGCCACTACCACTAATCACCAGTTGTAACTTATCATTATTTTTCAAGCTATTTTCACCAATGTATCGAATCCAATACAACTTTCAACGTACAAAAAATAAGCCAAACAAAAAGCACGTTGATTAGGTAGCACGCCCACCTCTAGGAATTCTAGTCCATGTTACCCTCAGTGGTCTTGGGCCTAGGCAGTGGCGAAGGTTTTTGAGGGCTAGGGCGACCCCTTGTTTTTTCGCGCGTAGTGTAAATTTCGTGATTTCGACCGAATTTTTTTTTATATATATAGGCCGGCAACCCACGAATCCCTGAAAATTCTACATATATGATCTTGGCAACCCTTACCAATAAACTCAAGCTTTGCCACTGGGCCTAGGGCCTTCACCCTTAGAATATTGAATATGCATCCTACACATCCTAACTCAAATGAATGTGTATACTGATTTTTCATGTTGTCTTAAGTACACCCAACTAACCAATGACTTCTAACTCAAGTGGTTAGAAGGAGGTGTGGACTTGAGATCTCCACCGGTTCCTGCTTCTCTTGGAGGTATGGTCTCACGGAGGTCGAGGAATCGACCTTGGCTACATCGCCCAGCTACCGGTGGCTAGCACGTGAGATCCTATGCTGTTAAAAAAAAAGTACACCCAACTAAACTCGAACTTTTTTTTTTTTAAATTAAAATCATCAAGGACATTATGTATGATTATTTGTGTTTAGAACATTCTATTTATGGTTAAACGTATTTTACCAGTTTGCATTACATGCATCTAAAAAACATGCAAGGTTGCAAAAGTTGCTAGACGCTCCTAGGTCGGTCGACTTTGGAGTTGGGAGTACTCGGGGAGTACTCGGACTTGATAACTTACAAAGAACTGTATTTTCCATTGATTATATATATGTAAAACATAATATATTTACTAATATTTATCAAAAATACGTGTTCAAATCAATAATTTTATCAAATTATTTCCAACTATAGTCATAGTAAATCAAAAGAATAGACACATGATAATACCACATACCTTAGACCTCTTAGGAATGCTGCCTTTAACTGAATCCTTGGACCATCTCGGAATAACATAAAGTCGCCTCGGAAAACCTCCTTGGAGCGAGTACTCGGCTTTGGAGGCCGACTTTTACAACCATGAAAACATGTAATCTTGTTATTGAGTTCGATGGACAAATAAGATTTTTTGTAATCGTAAACTCACATACCCTCTTAAATGTATATCTTTTATGTCGTCAACCGGACTTCTTTTTTGTCATCAACAGAATTAGAACCTTCAACCACTTATGAGAATGACACATTCGTTACCCACCTTGGTAAACGACTACATGCCTATTGGATTGAGGCAAGCTATGATATATGGTCAAGAAATAAAAGAGTAGCAACTCGTTATGGATCTACTAATATACATACATGCACGCTCGTTTGATCATGTCGGTTCCAAATCAGTCCATGATTTGAAATATGTACGCCTCTGTTCAACTATAAATTTAAGGATTTGACCCACACCCACACCAACGAGGCAACGATCCAACTTGTAAGGAGGGTGGGCACGCCTCTTAAGCCCAATAAAAATTCAACAAACTTTATTCTACCCAACATCTTGGAGAAGTATTCAACGCACTATCACTTGAAAAAAATTTGAAATTTTTTGAAGTTTAGGTGTTTCAAAAAGGAGTAAAAATTCATGTATTGTTGTAATTACTAGAAAGGCAAATCATTCATTAATGGTTTATCCATGTAATTAAGTTGCATCCTCCGTTAGTCGCAACCCCCTTGCGATCTTTAAAAAGACAAAGTCTTGTCTTTTATGAATCAGAGGAGAGTTACGACTTACCTAGAAAAAAATGTGTCATCCGCAAAGTGTCAAATTCACTAATTCACGCTCATGAGGCTTAATTATTATTATTTGGAAAGGCAAAACTTTCATTGATTAAGTGTACGCGATACCAAAACGTATTTGGCTTAGTGGTACCTTGGATTATCTTTCACCTGATAAACAAAATGGTGTAATTTAGCAGTAGAATTAGATGGTGTGTGACTTGTCGTTAAAGAAAAGTTTACGTAACTTAACAAGTCAAACAAAAAGACAAAGTGGACAAAGCATACAAAGGCATCACTAAAAGGATATTCCTCATAATATCCTAAAAAGAGAACTTTCAATCAAAGCATTAAATGGAAAATAAGAACGATTATTATCAAGTAAACAAAACAAAGAAAAAAATCAAAAGACAAAACACTACAAGAAAACTGACTGACTGACGATTCCATCAAAATTCATCAGTAATAGCCTCTTCAACACGCTCTTGTAGATAAATGTCTGTCAACAAAATGCATTATATGATCTTCTTATAATAATCTGTAGAATCAAGAAAGGCTGATGCTGGCAAAACATCTGTAGAACCAGTCCACCAGAAGAAGTCTCAACAGAAGAAGTTTTTGACGGTTGCTGACGGGTTGTCAGGCGAAACAGTGTACTGATGTAACTGTTCCGTCTGAACTTTTGCTTTCATTTAATGCTGCTTTAACTAACATACTTTCATTAAATGCCTTGTAACAACTTGTCACTTCGAACATGTTTCCTTTGTGTTGACATTATTTGTGATGATTATGCGTGATGATAATTATCAATTGTTTATTTCTAGATAGGTAGTCTAGTTATAACCGGTGAGTATTACCTACGAGTATACCACCGAAGCACTAGTATATGTACACTCATCTTCTATATTGTTTGTACGCTTGCATGCTTAACACCTTGAGTGATAATATACTAGAAGCTTGTTTGAATCTTGTTGTTCTTACTTGTTCTTGATCGTGTTTATTGCAACTGTTTGAAATCGAGTGAGATAACTCTTAAGAAAGAATTCCGCCATTCTTAAGAGAGTTTAGAGAGAAAAACCTTGTGAGAGTTGAGTGAGAAACCCAACCCGATCCAACAGATGATGCAAAGGAGAGAGAAAGAAAAAAAACCAAATTACTCTTGATGTAATCTCCACAATTAAAAATTTAAAATAGAATCTATAATATTATATAATAAATCAATGGTGTATGGATGGGTTATAAGGTTATCTCATTTAACATTGGTTATATTCTATTCCTAATCCTATGTAGATATATTTATATACGTTGTGGTATTTATTTGTTAACTAATTTCAAGTATTGATAGTTTTGATAGACAATGGTGATTATTTCATGGGGTCAGAAACTCTAAAAGTCTTGGGTGTTACATTTAATGCTAATGCGGACGTTTATTGTACTTAATTCTTGAAATACCATTCTAATGAGGGTGTTTAAAAACCGCAATGCTCGTAAGGTTTGTCTCAATAGTGATGTGAAAATAGAGGATGGGGGTGAGAGACTCGTCTTCACCACCAAGGAAAAGTGGTCTTCTTATGATGACTTTCTTAGTATGTTTACCTTTGTTCGGAGATGACGGGAACTACCTCCACTGTATAACCGTTGCTGTCATATTTTTGTGTTTGTGAATGGCTACAATTTAGGGTTGTGGTAGGAAGAGGAAACCATATAAAGTGGGTTAAGTTATTGGCTTTTAATACTATTCAAATAAAGTTAGAGTGGTGTTATAAGTTATTAAAAGTGGTTAAGATATTAGTTATTAATTGAATCTAATTGAAGCCAATGGTAGGTTGATCATGTCATAGAAAAGGTAAGGTGTTAATGCATTTCAGCACACTAATTAACACTAATCTAATAGAAAAGAACTATCTTTTCCGTATACTTTTCCATGTTTCGCTGTTACCACACGCTTTACGCAATCGATTGGACACACAACATAGGTCATCGAAATGATCTCGAAGACCCACCAAAGCATGAAAGCGGGGATCTTTTAGATAGCAGATTCCTATTCTAAGAGTGCATAACCGGATAGATAAGCTCACACTAACTTGTCAATTTAAAATCCAATTTTGTATTTTCCCCAAGAGGTATCGGGAAGGAATTGGAATTGAATAATATCGATTTAGACAGAAGAAAAAGTTCTCGGTTGATTCAAGCACTGTACATGTTGAATAGATGAAGAGGAAAAACCAAATCTTTAATGTAAGAACCAAAAGAAAATAAAATAGTGGTATTTGCTAGCAACAACATAACGGTGGCAGTCAATCAATATTATTGATTCGGAATATGATTTAAATCCAACATAGCACCCAAAGGTACATAAGAAATGTATTGAATCGATTCTTTTTAATGAATAAATCCTACCGCAACTTAGAGTATTAAATTCAAAGGGATCAAATAAGAAAGATACTCTAAATCATAGAACTCTAACGAAATATACGATCATATTCTTGCTTGAGTTAACAATTTTCTTTAAATGTTCCAAACTGCAATTTCTAAGTCACCTGGAGTGAAACTTGGAGTGAAACTGTGTTTTATAATTAACTCTACTTTTTAAGGCAAATGACTTAAAGCTATAGGCCATCAATTTTTTTTGAACAAAGAATTCCACGGTCACCGGTAGTCGAGTGATGTAGGTATGTAGCCAAGGTCAAATTCTCGATCTCCGTGAGATTGTACCTCCAGATAAGTGAAAACCATATAGAATCCATAATTTTCTCTTTACTCTTTAAAACCGGTGACCTCTATTCGAGGTGCACTTTCTATCCATCATAAAAATATCCAGAGCATAATTAAAAGTTGAACATGAAACCTCTGAAAGAAAGAGCCCAAATTAACATATTTTGTTAACCACTTGAGCTACGAATCATTGGTAAACGTAAGATTTAATTAATTTTAAGATTTTGTAGACCTATCCATCTTTACTATATTTAATGACCTTTACACCTCATTTGTCTTCAGACTTTCAAAAACCTTTTCACGTTTCGCGTTATTTATAAATTGAAACTTCCATGCCAAGTAGCTATCCGGTAGCATCTTTGCCTCTTTGGTATGAACTACAGTGTGTTCATAATTCTTTACTATTGTGTTTCAGTTCTCTACTATCATTCTTGTATAAGCCAGTACAAATAACAACAATATTAATGAAGACTTTTTGTGTAACTAACAACAACATTACTCAAAACACATCTTTTGTATTACAAATAACAACATAATTGATACAAGTTTGGATAATAAAATGAAGAACTTTTCATCCTCTTTATAATACTTATTTTAACATTACTTAAATTTCCAATACATGGGGCCTCGTTCATTTTGCATGATCAAGCTCGATACCATCACTACCAAATTACCTTTTGAAACAACACTTTATCAATGTGTTGGTTTATAGTTTCAGGATCAATGAAAGCTCTATAGTAGAACGTTTTTGCAACCGCTAAAAATGTCCCTTTTGAAATAAAATCAAGATCGTTCGGTGAGTCACTTAGCACGAGTTGCACAAGTTCTTGCATTTTGGACTCAATCCCCAAGTTTATGGTACGATTCTCCTAAACACATTTTTATAGTACTCCATTTAATAAAATATTTAATAAATCAACAGGATACAAGCATGGGCAACTATTATGGGGTGCAGGAGGTGCACACGCACATAGCCCGTCTTTTTGGAGGGCCCGAAATTTTCGAATTTTTTCTTATGTATTTTATAAAAAAGTTTATAATAAAATCATATGTAGATAAAGACCAAAATTATAGTTAGTCTAAGTTTTAATCCACAAGTTATTACCCAATTAGATAAATGGCAAATCAACTTGTTAACTAATTAGATAAAGCCAAAAACAATTGTTATTTGTTAAACAATACATAAACCTATACGTGCACAAAACGGTTAACCGGTCAAAGGTCGCTCAAGCAGTTTTTCGGTTAACCGGATCTATCGGTTAATAACCGGTTTTAAGAATCAAAAACTCAAACCGATATACGAACCGAACTGGTTAATCTGATCGGTTAACCGGTAAAAACTGGTCTCAGTATTATTGTTTTATACGTTCATTGACCTATACCATCTCGCTTATCGTTGATTTGTGAAAAATAATAAATATATAGGAGCCTTCTTTTGAACTCGCACGTGACACCCAAGGTATATAACAATTTCACGTACCATATGAGAGATTTGGTGACAAAGGTCATTTGTGGCGGAGGAGAGACGTTGATACTGAGGATGTGAAAACGGCTCCTCTGACGAACATAGGCCGCTGACCAAAATTATTGTCTTAACTATAAGTTCTGCTTCGCCTTGTACCACACCCACTCCTTTTTGCAAGTTCAACAACCACTTCTTCCACTTATTTTCATAAATAGTAAACACCGTGAGAAACGAAGATTATATGGTACAAAATTATATCAATATAATAAATATATATATAGGAGACGTGTATTATGTGGACCTGATATTATAGAATTAACCAAAAAGCTTAATTTGGACCCTTAATTTTTTGATCTAAGTCCTCAATTTAAGATGTGTTATACAGTGTACACATATGTTACACAGTGTATAGACATCTTAAAATGAAGGGTCAAGATTGAATTAAATCTGGACCTTTTATTTTTCAATCTGAGCCATCCATTTAAGATGTGTTATACAGTGTACACATTTGTTAAATAATGTATACACATCTTAAAATGAAGGGGCCAAATTGAGTTTTTTGATTAACTCTCTAAGATCAGGTTCCTCTCTCTCTCTCTATATATATAGGGGTATAGGGGAGGGTTCGTTTGAAAACCAATTTTTAGTGAAAACCAAGAAAACCACTATTGCCACGTATATACATACATGTAATATACAAGCTAAATATATGTAAAACGTGTTTTATAGTGGTTTTCATGGTTTTCATTTGATCCTCATCCTATATATATATATATATATATATATAAGATTATGTTTTATTTTAAAAACCCGGTGGAGATGCTGTGTTGGTTAGCCAATTTGGTTAAGG
>WOUH02029579.1:0-13412 GCA_009936405.2 Stevia rebaudiana
AGAGTGGAATACAATGATAATATTTAATTTACATAAATATTGAGTTACAGATGGCGTACCGTCAGTTTATAAATAGTTAAAGGTCGGAATCTGATCGGTAAAGTGCCGGAAAACGACCAGCTGTTATACAACTGGCTGGAAATATTGAAATGCTTTTATTGTCGGACCAAATGCCTAAAATACATATTTAAAAGTATAGATGTTTGAGTTGATGCTTTTGTTTTTTGACCAATCAATACATCTTCTTTCAGTATGGTATAAATCAAGGGAAGATTTTTAGTGGCGTTCGAATAAAAATAATTATTTGTGAATGCCTTACTAACCCCCTTGCTAAAGGTCTTACTTTTGCCTAGGCATGACATTCTTTACCAAATAGTTACGAAATGAGTTAGTTTGGGTAAACATTTTTTGTATTTTGAGTTGAATTGGGTAACACCATAACATAGAATGGATTGAGATGGCTAACACTTTAAAACAAAATTAGTCAAGATGGTTAACTAGAGAACTATTTGAATAGAACGAGCTTAAATGAGTAAATGTCAATAACGTATTTTGATTGAAAAATAAAAAAATATCACCAAAATGAACTTTAAATTAACTAAATTGATTTTCTTTTAAACATACCAATTTTGACCGAATTGATTTTGTTTAAACTCATTCCGGCCCATTGCCAACTAGTAGTATACCCGTTCCCCCCAAATCAAGTTACAAACTTTCGGCTCACCAAACATCAACTAACATAATAGATCTAACCGATTTACGTCAACTTTTAAAATAAAAAATGTGAACCACTAAAATTGTTTCAGCTTCTAAAAACACCGATTCGACATCTACCGTTTGTTTTTAATTTCTTAAATAGTTATATATATATATATATATATATATATAGTTTTTGTTTTAAACAAAATTCAATTAGTTTAAAAATGTAAAAACAACAGACTAATTTGTGAGTGGACTTGAATCATCAATCATAAAGTGTCAATCTTGAAGGCTTGAATCACAAATTGAATTTGAGAGTCGATGATCAAAAGAATGAAAGAGTGAAATACAATAAGAAACTTACCAAATCTCGAAAGATAAAATTGATCTTTATTGCTGCAAACCCCTTCATTTACGTTGCTTGCCGGTCGATCCTAACCAGTCATTTTTTCAATAGTTGTAGCAGTAAAAGAATAACAACAGAGAGACAAAGTGGCCAGAGAGAAGAAGAAATATGAACGAAAGTGATAACAATACATATAAGAGTATATATAAAAAACGAAAAACAGATAATTATACAAAAATGCAGAAAAACGTAAAAAAATACGCACATACGTATCTTTAATATATATGCGAACGTTGAAGTAGAAAACATAATACAACAGTTCTATAGATGTGTCTTTAATGTATCTTTCATGCAATAGGTTTCTACCTCAATTTCGGATGTAATTTCCCGGGTATTTTAGCTTTTGATTTTCTCCATCTTCAATGGGCCTTTTGGGAAAAGTATGGCTTCTTTGCAAATCGATGCCTATTTATACACTTTAGTATAACCGCAGGTTAGTGGGGCTCTAAAAAAATGGGTAGTGGATCCTAAAAAAGTGGATAGTGGGCATCATCTATAACCGCATTTTTTTAATAAAAAACCGTCAAATTTCAATCTTAGCCGTCATCTCAATCGTCAAATTAGACGGCTGAGATTTAATCTAAGCGATAATCGCCAACTTTAAACGCTCATTATTTAATCCTGAAGCGATTATTGAGTTTTTCATGAAGGTTGATCTACATCCATTTTAACCTGTTACCAAACCTAACCTTCTCAATTTTGTGGTAAAAAGAAGTAAAAATTAGGATTTTATGTTTAAGGTGAAATCTTTCCATTTTAGAGTGGAAGACTTGGAAGGCCGCAGCCAGCAGCAGTAGCACGCCACCATCGGACCACCGTCTCTACCGCCGCTCCTTCCGTCCACCGTTCAGGCGGCGTAGTTCACTCCTTCACGGCGCCGCTACACAAATCTCCCTTTCCTACACCGTGTACGCTCCCTTCCCCACTAAATCAAATTTAGGGTTTAAAGGTTTGTGAATCGGTTTGATTTTGATTTTGAGTACATTCTATAAAACTGTTTGTTTATACGTTTGTATTGGTACACTTTCTAACGCTCACAATCATACGAATTAAGCTTCTATGTTAAGATGAACACGACGTTAGTTGTGTGTTTTAGTTTCATCTTAATTTATGAATGAATTAGGAAGACTCTAGAATTGCACAAAACCTGTACTTGAAGGGTCCGATAACCAGAATAAGATGTTTGTCTGTCAAACCGAGTTCAAAAGTTATTTAATTACATGTTTCATTTTTCAAATTTAAGTAAATTGGTTTGTTGTTTCACTAGTCCTGACTGTTGTGCGCATGCAATCAAATTGCAGCTTCTGGATCTAAAAAAGAAGATGTGATTGTGATCATAGTGGCTTAACAAACAGAACCACATCAGAATCTTAATATTCTGGCAAAATCAACAAGAAAAGAACCAACACATTTGTGAATTCTTATTATTATAAAGGTGGAACTTGAAGAAAATGGATTGTAAAAAGAGAATGAATGTAGAAAGTGATAGAATAAGCAACTTGTCAGATGATTTCTCCATAATATCCTCGCTTATGTTGACATCAAACAAGTTATCGAAACAAGTGGTTTGTCATCAAGATGGCGATATATTTGGACTACAATGCCTTATCTCAATTTCTCAACTGCTGAATTTCTTAAGTTGCCAACATTCTCCAAATTTGTTAATCATGTTTTGTCTAACCGAAATAACGAAACAGAAGTGTCTTCTGTGAACCTTGTATTTCGTGGAAAGATTAGCCAGGTGTTTGTCAAAAGAATCTTGGATTACGCGTTCTCCCACAACGTCCAACAACTCGATATTACTTGCTTGGATGGAATGAAGAAGGGCTTTCCGTTTTCTCTCTTTAATTCTGAATCTCTCGAACATCTCACTTTGAACGGGTCTTATTTTGAACGTTGCATCATGAACCCACCTATTTGGAAGCTGCCAGCTTTGGAAACATTAAGTCTCTATAACGTGAAATTGTATGACGACACTACTGACAAATGTGTTGGTCTTTTCTCCAACTGTTCTAACTTGAAGAAGCTGATCTTATATAATTGTAAACTGATGGGCGAGAATGGTTTTAATATTTGTCATCCTCGACTATCTAGTTTATACCTAAACAGTATTTGTTGTGACAGTGTTAATGTGGTTACATCTCAACTCTAGAATCTCACTATAAACCATTGGCGAGGGATGCTTCTGATTGCGGCACCCAACCTTTCCTCCTTGCGTTATAAAGATAATTATGATGTTTTGGATCTTTCTGCAGACTTTCGCCAATTGGAGAAGGTGGATATATGCTTTCATGCTTCCTTTGATAATAAAGAAAAAGCGCACAAAATTGTTTCTCTGCTTCAACAGCTCCACAGTGTCAAATCTCTTACACTTAACTCGGAAATTATCAAGGTATATATATTAGCATTTAACATAGATTTACTTTTGTAATTGTTACGCCTCGTTTGCAGTGCGTGCATGTAATATATATATATATGTGAGCTTTTAAGGGGCAAAAGTAAAATTGCACTAATTTTAACGTTATTTTACTTATTTGTGTGAAAATAACATTAAAAGCGTTGGTTGATCATGCATCATGAGCCGGGGGTCTCATTGGAAGCAGCTTCTCTATTCCTACGGGTAGAGTTAAGGTTGTCTACATCTGACCCTCCTTGGACCCTACCTTTAGGTGGGATATACTGAGTACGATGATGATGATGATTACTTTTGTGATTGTGAAAAACTATAAAAATATTATTACAAGGAGTATCGCTTCTGTTTGACTTCTCTACTTACATGCTGTTAAAGAACAAATACTCAGAAAAAAATGTCTTTTATATCTTCATTTATGATTATGAGATTAAAATATTAAATTACTTTTTGGTATATTTTTTCAGTCTCTTTCTTCATACGTGGAACTAATCTCAAATCAACCTTCCCCATTTACCAACTTAAAGACTTTAAAGATTTATCCACATTATGTTACCCAAGAGGAGGATAACACAAAACCAGATGTAACTGTGCCCTTTGAAATAAAAAACTATTTGTTCGATAGTTCTTCAGGTGCCACCTTTACAATGGTTTCAAAGGAGGTATGTACACCATCAACAGTTTTCTTTATGTGCTATAGTTTTTATGTGTTTCTTGTTTATCTTATTATCCATGACAGGAGATTAGAGCTGATAGGAATGCTGCATCAGCACGAAAGCTTATGAAAGATTTTCAGGATGAATTAGACCAGTTAAAAAAATATATGCAAACAGATATTGATCAAGACAATGCATCAGTTGAAGTTGAGGACCATAATGCACAACCAGACATGGAAGTGAAAGGGTATTTTGGGAAAAATATGACACGTGTCAAGAGTTTATGGGATGATCTGAAAAAGCAGTTGAAAAAAGGGTATAAAGATGTTGGTCATGTAATTTCAAAGTTGCGGGAGATTGAAGAAGTGCTGGCAAAGCTGCCTGCATCACATCGCGATAAGTTGCACACGCAGTTTTCTCGTTTGTGTACAGAATCTGGCAATATCATGGATAATATAATGGATGATGTGAAGAGCCAATTTGATAAGAAACCAAGGTTTAAATCTCTACTTTCATGAACTTGCCGCAACATCACAACCGCCTTCTTGACAAAATGTAAATACTTGATTTTCCATATACTTGGAACCGCTAACAAATAGATTAAACTTGTTATGATGATTATGACAACAGATTTTGTGTTTCGTTTTGTTTTCAGGCTCTTAATTGTCCTGGAACTGTTACCATTTTGCAGCAACTTGGGATGGTGAAATTTTTATATTTCTTGTTGTTATGACAAGTATATCTTGTTTATTTATTTTTTGTTGCTAAGGAAGTTTTACTGCTAAATGATTTTGGTTTGTAATATGTCTAGTTATGATACGTACCTATCACACGATGAAAGACATTAATAGTTAGTTATATGTAACTAGCTCTAAATATCCAACTTTGAGTTGATGCTTCTAATTTTTTACCAACTAATACATCTTTCAGCATGGTATATAAATCAAGAGATGATTCTTACACTGACGTTCAAATAAAATACTTATTTGTAAAATGTCTGATTAACTTACTTGATAGAGGTCTTTCTCTTGCCTAGGCTTGCAATGTTGACCCAAAGCTTGGGAAATGAGTTAGTTTTGGTAAATATTTTTTGTATTTTTGAGTTGAATTGGGTATCATCATAACATAAAATAGAGTGAAATAGCTAACATCTTAAACAAAATTGGCCAAATGAGTAATTTGAAAATTATGTAAATATAATGGGTTTAAATGGTTAAGAATGGTAAATAACATATTTTGAAGAGAAAATCACGAAAAGATAATACATATGTTTTTTTGTGCTAAACGTATGATACAATCTGAGCCATTTGATCAATCTAATCATTTGTTTGCGTGAAGGTAAATGGTAGAAGAGAAAACTCGAATTTTGTTAAGTTTTAAAGACAAATCAAGTTCCACTATTTTTTAAAAGCTTAAATAACTTTTATACGCTTTAGTATATTTTTTTAATTACACAATTAAATAGATAATTTAATTATCATTAATTCGAGTATAGTATTGATATAGTTTTTTTCAAATATTTTAATTTTTTTTAACTTAACTAAATTAATTAATTTTTTTTTAAGTATATCAGTTTTGACTCAAATTTATTTTCCTTAATCTTTACATTTTAGAGTGATGTGGAGTAAAGCAAAACAACAGTTTCAAGACCCATATAATACTATTTCAAAAAAAAAATTTCCCATCGGACCACCGTCTCTACCGCCGCCCCTTCCGTCCACCGTTCAGGCGGCGTAATTCACTCCTCCACGGCGCCGCCACACAAATCTCCCGCTTTCCAGCACGGCGACGTTCCTTCCCCACTAAATCAAATTTAGGGTTTAAAGGTTTGTGAATTCAATTCGATTTTGATTTTCAGTACATTCTATAAAATTGTTTGTTTATACGTTTGCATTGGTATTTGGTACAGTTTCTAACGCTCACACTCACAATCATCCGAACTAAGCTTCTCTGTTAACTTTTTATGATGAATACGTTAGTGGGGTGTTTTGATTTTATCTTAATTTATGAAGGAATGAGGAAGACTCTAAATTGCTAAAAACCTGTACTTGAAGTGTCCGATGACCAGAATAAGATGTTTGTCTGTGAAAAGATATTCGATCTTGTTACTTCAAACCTAGTTCAATAGTTATTCAATTACATGTTTCATTTTTCAAATTTAAGTGAATTGTTATGATGTTTTATTAGTCCTGACTGTTGTGCGCATGCAATCAAATTGCAGCTTCTGGATCCAAAAAAGAAGATGTGATCATAGTGGCTTTACAAACACAACCACATATGGCCAAATCAACAAGAAAAGAACCAACACATTTGTGAATTCTTATTATTATTATAAAGGTAGAACAATTAAAGAATGGATGGTAAAAAAAGAGTGAATGTAGAAGGTGATAGAATAAGCAACTTGCCAGATGATATTCTCCATAATATCCTCTCTTATGTTGAAATCAAACAAGCTATCAAAACAAGTGGTTTGTCATCAAGATGGCGGTATATTTGGACTACAATGCCTTATCTCAATTTCTCAACTGCTGAATTTCTTAAGTTGCCAGCATTCTCCAAATTTGTTAATCATGTTTTGTCTAACCGAAATAATGAAACAGAAGTGTCTTCCGTGAACCTCGTTTTTCGTGGAAAGATTAGCCAAGTATTTGTCAAAAGAATCTTGGATTACGCGTTCTCCCACAACGTCCAACAACTCGATATTACTTGCTTGGATGGAATGAAGAAGGAATTTCCATTTTCTCTCTTTAATTCCGAATCTCTCGAACATCTTACGTTGAATGGGTCTTATTTCGAACGTTGCATCTTGAGCCCACCTATTTGGAAGCTTCCAGCTTTGGAAACATTAAGTCTCTATAACGTCAAATTGTATGACGACACTACTGACAAATGTGTTGGTCTTTTCTCCAACTGCACAAACTTAAAGAAACTCATCTTATATAATTGTGAACTGATGGGCGAGAGTGGTTTTAATATTTGTCATCCTCGACTATCTAGTTTATACTTGAACGGTATTTGTTGTAAAAGTGTTAATTTGGTTACACCTCAACTCAAGAATCTCACTGTAGAGTATTGGGGTGGAAAACTTCGGATTTCTGCACCAAACCTTTCCTCGTTGTAGTATAAATATTATAATTGTCCTTTGGATCTTTCTGCGGACTTACACCAAATGGAGAAGGTGGATATATGCGTTCATACCTCCTTTGATAGTAAAGAAAAAGCTTACATAGTTGTTTCTATGCTTCAACAGCTCCACAATGTCAAATATCTTACACTAAACTCGGAATTTTTCAAGGTATATATAGATTGTGGTTCTTCTAAAAAGGAAAAAAAAATGTAAAAGGTCTAGGAAGGATCCTCCACCGTTAGATCATGAGTTTGATGGTTGAGATTCATAAGGTGGCATTTTCGTAAATAGTTTTAATTTGAAAACCACTAGAAGGGCATAATAAGAAGATCCAATTAAAAGTTGCACATGCAAATCACATGCCAATTCTACCTTTTTTTTTTAAATGCTAATAACTTTTTTATACGTCATTACTTTTTTTTTAAAATACATCATAAAATTGAGTATTTTTTTTATCTTTTCAATGAGTATAATATTGAGATATAAATTTGAAAAAAAAATTACCAACCGGGTGTTGCTCCCAATTTTGCGTTTTTATCGTGTTTTTATGGTGTTTTTCGATTGTTTTTTTTATTTGACAGTTCTTATGGTGTTTTTCGAGTGTAATTGGGCAGGTTTATTGTGTTTTTCGATTGATTTATGGCGTTTTTCGACATGGTGTTTTAACTGGACAGTTTTATGGTGTTTTTTTACTTAGTGTTTAAACTGAACATTTTTATGGTGTTTTTCCACTATATAGTTTCATAAACCTATAAAAATCACACCATAAAATGTTTAGTTCAATGAATATTTGAAAAAACGTCATTAAACGCATAAGATCATGAACACCCTGTTCAAGTTTTTTTAAAAATATATATCAATTTTATACTCGTTAGAAAGATAAACGTTTGATTTTATGGTGTAATTTAAAAAAAAAAAAATATCAAGGTATTAAAAAAAGTTATGAACGTTTAAAAAAGGTGGAGTTGGATGTGACTTGCATGTGCACCCTTCTTTATTTATTTTGACTTTCATACCTATAAAACAAAAAATTACTTTTATAAATTTATTTATGATTATGAGATTGCATTATTTTTTGGTATATTTTGCAGCTTCTTTCTTCATCTTTGGAACTAATCTCAAATCAACCTTCTCCATTTACCAACTTAAAGAGTTTAAAGATTTATCCAGCTTATGTTATCGCGGAAGAGGAATCAAAACCAGATTTAATTATACCCTCTGAAATAAAAAACTATTTGTTAGATACTTCTTCAGGCGCCACCTTTACAATAGTTTCAAAGGAGGTATGTACGCCATCAACTGTATTTTTATGTGTTAAAGTTACCGTTAGTTAATAATAATAAAATCATTCAATATAGGGTTACAAATGGAGAGTATACATGTGTTCTTGTTTATCTTATTATTATCCATGGAAACTGTACAGGATATTATAGCTGAGTGGAATGTTACATCAGCACGATAGCTTATGAAAGATTTCCAGGTTGAATTAGACCGGTTGAAAGAAAAAATTGAAACAGATATGGATCAAGGAAAGGCGTCAGTTGAAGTTGAAAACAATAATGCACAATTTGACATTGAAGTGAAAGGGCATTTTGGGAAAAAGATGACAAGTGTCACTAGTTTATGGGAAGATCTCAATGAGCAGTTCGAGAAACGGTATAATGATGTTGGTTATGTAATTTCATTGTTGCGGGAGATTGAAGAAGTGCTGGCAAAGCTGCCTGTGTCACATGTGACATGACGATAAGTTGCAAGCGCGGTTTTCTCATTTGTGTGCAGAATCTGGCAGTGTCATGGATAATATAATGGATTATTTGAAGAGCCAATGCGATAAGAAGCCAAGGTTTAAAGGCCTACTTTATGAATTTGCTATAACATCACAACCGCCTTCTTGATAAAAATGTAAATTCTTGATTTTCCATATACTCAGAACTGCTAACAAATTAATTAAACTTGTTATGATGATTATCACAACATATTTTGTGTTTTGTTTTGTTTTGTTTTGTTTTCAGGTTCTTAATTGTCTTGGAACTGTTACCATTTTGCAGCAACTTGGGATGGTGAAGTTTTAATATTTCTTGTTATGCCAAGTGTTTCACGAGTTGGTTTATCGTGAATAACAAACGTAGAAGATGAACTAGAATTCTAGAAATATCGATTGGATTTTGGCATTGTGTTTATTAGATAACTGGACCATGGATTACTGTTAAAAGAAAAAGAAAAAACCGGGTCGATGGGTCTTTTTACTACCAAGAATATCCAGGTTTTTGTTAAGCTCATATTATAATTTTAGGGTGAGGTTATGCTAAGAAGGCGTTTTATAGTAAGAAGGCGTACGCAGGGTATCAAACGGACCCCTGATTGAGCTCATTCTAGCGGCGTTAGGACTGTCTCGTCGAACCCTTTTTCGCCACCAATAAAATCTGAGGTGTGAGGGTTTTCCAGAGGTCACAGGTTCGATTCCCGCTCGGGACATGCTCGGTTTACGAGGTCGTTGCTGTGGATTACGGTTTCCCGCATGGGAACGTAGTTCGGTCCGACTGGGAGGTAGCGCATTGCGCGCCAGCGAGATTCGAACTCGGTGCTCTCGGTTTACGAGAGCTTTAGGGATTGGCAAGATTTCCGTTGAACTATACCTTTCGGAAAAAAAAAAAATAAATAAATAAAAAATAAAAAAAATTGGAGCTTAGCAATGAACTAGCTAGTGCCTAAAAAGGCTCTAACTTAAGTGAAATACCAATACTTGAAGTTTGTGCGTTTGTAATGTAAATCAAATATGATTGTATTTATTTATTTCGCTTGTCAACAAATAATCACGTTAAGAAACGAGATTTTGAGTATGATAACACTAGAATAAGAAATTTTCAAGGAAAAGAGATAGTGATGTTGAGAGAACTCTATCTAACCGTATATGGTCGTTTTTTATGCGTGTGAAAGTGTCACGTGTTGTGTGTGTACATATAACTTCTATTAGGGGTTTATTAGTGTGCAAAAACCCAAGCAAACCGTACCAGAATATTATCCAGTTTTCCCTAATGAGTTGCTCACTCAGAAACTAAACAGTTTTGTTTTCACTCAATGAATTGCTTATCCACACAATATGTGTCCCGGTAAAAGTATCTTACCCTTACAATCAAGGATTCGTTCTTCACCTCAAATGATATGATACTTACATCTCCACCGTTCTTAAAGAGCTCAACGTACTCATTGGCACACCAGTTCCACAGCCAAACCTTGACATGCCCGTTAGAGCTCAACGTACTCATTGGCACACCAGTTCCACAACCAAACCTTGACATGCCCATTTGTCGTTCATTATTTGAAAGGTAAGTACCAAAGGGGCTTTGCCCTGGTGGTATCACCTGGCTTTCCAACTGGGAGGTCATGCGTTTGAAACTCTTCTAAGGCAAAAATAGGACTGGGGAAGGTCAGCGGATTTTCTAATTGGTTTCCTTCTGGGGTGAGGCACACCTGGTAATAGGTGTTGCCAACATTCTTCACTGGATCTGCTTAGCTTGAGAAGATTCTAAACTAGATATTCTTGTTAAAAAAAATTAAAAGGTAAGTGGGTCTTTTTTAAATACCGGATCGTTGACTACCGGCTTCTGTTTTCTATGGGCCCATTTGTAGTTTATTTATTCAAACCTAAATTGCACTGCTTTCTTTACTACTTTCTAACGTCCGACGAATTAACTGAAGAGCCGATATATCGACCATTCGTATGTTTCGTTCAATTGTCTTATTATGCATAGTTTTTTGAGTTAATTAGTTAATTGCTATATTAATACCATGATGAAAACATTTGGCCATAGTTTCTTTGTGCTTGTTTCATTTAACTGTCGATTTCTTTAAGTTCTTTCAAAAAGTTGATGTTCAGGAGATTGTTAGTGGCTTCCCAGACATTTAAACCGGTTTATTTTACTAAATCAAGGTTATTAATCTAAAATGTGTCGCTCATTCCACCACATTAGTGGTGCACTTTTACGCTTTGTGTCACGGCAAATTGATTAAGTTTCTCAAATTCATATGTTTTGGGATTATTATGTTTCGGTCATTTTTTGACAACTTAAATAGTTAGTTATAGCCTAATATTGCATTAATTAGTTATAACTACTGTGATTGCATTACCAAAAAAAAAAAACCTTATCACCGCTAACATTAGGCTGGCCACGACAGGTTTGCCCCATGGCCTAGGACTTGAGAGGCAACGGTCCTTTCGGAACCCAGGTTTCCCGTATCGATAATTCTTGTTGGCTGTGGGGTTCGCCTCTGCTCTGCCCCACACTTCCCGTAATAGGTTTCTCATATCTCACCACTAGGATCATTGCCTAACCAAAGTCCAAAGATGTGCCCAATGGGATTTGAACCCGGGTCTCCTATGGAGAACCCTTGAGTTCTAACCACTAGGCCATCAGTCAGTTGTCTTTTCTAATATGATAAAATGTTAGAAAAAACATGTGATTAATAAAGTTTATTATTGTAAATTCTTCCGGTTTATAGAAACCAGAAATGTATGATTCAGAAGCTGAAAGTAAACTACCTCTAAATTTATTATTTCATTTACAGTTGTGTAACTATTTGTGTAGGTATCATTTGAATATGTAACCACTTTTATCTTTTAAGTTCAGTTTGTCCTATGTCTTAACTGTTTCAATCACTATCGGTATGGCAATTTTTTTTTCAAAATATAGTAAATTGTTTTGTTGTTCTACTGGTTCTAACTGTTCCTTGCAATCAAAATGCAGCTTCTGGATAATAAGAGAATGAGTGTAGAAGATGAGTTAAGCAACTTGCCAGACGATCTTATCCACAAAATCTTCTCGTTTCTTGACATCACACAAGTAATTAAAACAAGTCGATTGTCATCACGATGGCGGTATTTATGGACTTCAATACCTTATCTCAATTTCTCAACTACAGAATCTCCTAACTTCCCAGATTACTCCAAATTTATCACATACATCTTGTCCCGCCGAAATAATGAAATAGATTTGTCTTCTGTTAACCTAACTATCGTTACACTTCATATGTCCCACTGGATGTTTGTCAAAAGAATTTTGGAGTATGCATTCTCTCACAACGTCCAACAACTCAAAATAACTTGTTTGAACTCGTCTTTTTAAAGACTTCCTATTTGGGAGCTACCAAATCTAATAACATTGAATCTCTGTAACGTCGCATTGCATGATAACAGTACTGATAAGTGTTCTCGTCATTTCTCCAGTTGTGCCAACTTGAAGAATCTTTTTTTATATAGTTGTGAACTGTCAGGGTTGAATGGTTTTAATATTTGTCATCCTCGACTATCTAGTCTAACACTCGATGGTATACGTTGTGAGAGTGTTAATGTGGTTACACCTCAACTCAAGAATCTCTGTATAAGAAACTGGAAAGGGATGCTTATGATTTCTGCATCTGACCTTTCCTCTTTGCGTTATAAACATACATATGCTCCTTTGGAGCTTTCTTCTGACTTTGTTCATCTGGAAAAGGTGGATATATGCATTTCATCTTACTCTGATGATAACAAAGATGATAACAAAATTGTTTCTTTGCTTCAGCAGCTTCACAGTGTTAAATTTCTTACACTTAGCGTCGAAGTTATCAAGGTATTGTTGTAATGTTATCATTGGCATAAAACAGAGATTTTTAAATAACTAATGAAAATACTCATGTGATTGTCAAAAACTATAAGAAACGCATATTCCGAAAAATAGACATTTATATGTTTATTTATGATTATAAGATTATGATTATAAGATTGCATTATAATTTCAACTTTTGGTATATTTTTCAGTCTCTTTCTTCATATGTGGAGCTAATCTCAAATCTACCATCTCCATTTACCAACTTAAAGAGTTTAAAGATTTATCCAGATTCTATTTCCCCGAAGGAGAAAACACTACCAGAAGTAATTTTGCCCTATGAAGTAAAAAACTATTTGCTAGATAGTTCATTTGGCGCCACCTTTACAATGGTTTCATATAAGGTATGTACACCATGCAGTGGATTTTTTATCTTCCATATATGCTCAAATTGTTGGGTATCCCTCCGACATCTTTGTACAATTGATCTCGTAATATCGTTGGTTTCACCATCGTATAAATCGAACAA
>WOUH02029610.1:0-13409 GCA_009936405.2 Stevia rebaudiana
CTAACACCAATTCTATTTTTATATATATCATGACTAAGTAAGAATCCCGTGTATTACACGAGATTAAAAAAATATAATGTTGCATAAGTTGAATTATGTTCTTAAAGGGTATATAGTAACATTATATATGAACTTCCTTGTAGGTCACATACAAGACTAATAAGATTAATAAAAAAGAAGATTGAATCACAGACATGAGTAATAAGATTGTTATGATTTTGATCAATAGCAATCAGCCCTCTTATGTATGAACTTCCTTGTAGAGTTGTAGGTCACGAGTGACTTCCTCCAAACCACCACTAATTAGGTTGCCAGTACGAGCTGACTGTGATACCATTCCTAAGATTAATAAAAAGGAAGATTGAATCACGGGCAAGACTAATAAGATTTTTTCAAAATTATCGATGCCTTTATGCCTTCTTTAAACAACTGTTAATACATAGGTCTGTCATATAACGAATAGGATTTTATGATTTCACAATACATCACATTTTTATCTAGACACGTTAAATTTACATGATAAAATCATTACAACTTATACTAAAATTATCTATTTAGGACTTGATCCCACAAGATTTGATGCACCACTTCACCAATACACTAGATTTCAAAATATACAGTTTATTGTAATTATTTATTTTTAGTGTTCCCTTTGTATATCTTTTCTCAACAAAGCGGAGTGCCGCGCCGTTATATCCTTCGATAGCGTGCTGGACACAAAAATGGCGGGAACATAATCAGAAAGCTCGCCGGAACATTTTTTAGGGTTTGCGAACGACCACTGAAGCAGAGGCATTTCATCATCTGTTTTCTCTATTCCGCACATAGAAGCAGTTAGAGATGCCGACGTACAAGATCAGGGGAATCAATGTGGAATTCCCCTTCGAGGCATACGATTGCCAGCTTGTTTACATGGAAAAAGTCATCCAATCGCTTCAAGAAGTACGATTTCTGTCTATATCATTCTTAATCTAATCTCCAATCGATTGAATCAATATGTAATTGTTTATATACTTTTGGATGCAAAATCACGAGGTTTTAGAGTTTATACAATCGTTTTACAGCTCAATAATATAACGAAATCATATTGCATGTTAGCGCGGCGATGTAATTTGACAAAACGAGCTCATACTAAGGAATACCACTTTTGATTGCTAAATATAGAACCGTCAACAGTTTATGTGGTAGTGAGGTTTGATTGATATGTTGTTGGTATCTTAATTAAGGCTAATTTCATCATCGTACCAGATTTAAACTATATAAAAGCGTTGCTTTCTGTTTAGTTGTGGCTTTTGTCTGCCCAAATGCTAACACGCATTGATTTTTGATTCTAATTAATGAGTTTGCCTCCAGTTTTGGTGCCTGTTTGTTTAGTTGTTCAACTGCAATGTTTTGACACGTGGCAGAAATCTAATGCACTGCTGGAGAGTCCTACTGGAACTGGCAAAACATTGTGTCTTCTGTGTGCCACTTTGGCTTGGAGAAAAAGTTTGGGTGGTTTTTCAACTGGTAGACGTGCAGGGACCAAAAACTCGGAAGGTTCATCATCGCAAGGAGAATCATCAAATTTACCTACAATTGTATATACTTCACGCACTCACAGCCAGATTCGACAGGTGGTTCAAGAACTGAAAAGAACCGTCTACCGGTCAGTCTTGATTTATTTATTATTATTTTTTTCTGATATTGGAGCCGGGGGTCTCTCACGAAGCAGCCTCTCTAACCCATTGGGTTTAGGGGTAAGGTGTGTCTTCATCTCACCCTCCCCAGACCCTACGATTTTTAGTAGGATTATACTGGGTATGTTTGTTTGTTTGTTTGTTATTTTTTTCTGATAGTAGTTGAATTCAACACTAGCTGGTTCGATGCTTCAAACTGTTGTTTTACCTTAATGCAATGGTATTAGTTTAAACATATTTTTTTGTTTATGAAATCACACAGTTTTATTTGTAGGGGAAACCCTTTAAACCTATCATTCATATTGGATAATATTAAAATACCGTGTTAGTGTGATTAAGTCTCGTACTTTTAAGGGATATTATGTGGAGGGCACCCAAGTAATTTAACTCTTATTTTAAGTCAACTGGTATGTTAAAACTACTATAGGCCACCACGTCTGTATCTTGTTGATTTAGACGTACTCTTATAAAAAATATGCCACAATACTGTAACTTAACAAAAATACCCCAGTTTTTTCACTTTGAATTCATTATTAAAATATGAATTACTTTTGCAGACCCAAAATGGTTGTATTAGGATCTAGGGAACAGTTATGCATTCACCCTGATGTAAGTTTACTTCACGGGAAAACACAGACAAATGCATGCCATTTTCTAAGTCAGAAACGCACAAAACGTCATTGTACCCATTTTCCACGTGTCTCAGGTGTTTATCTTTGCAATCCTTGATAAAGAACTTGTTTTCATCATTTGATTGATAAAATACTGATCTCATCTCTCCTTTTTATTCTTTTCCTTTTTTTGCAGAATTTGTGAAAAATAATCCTGGTCTTGGCGATGAACCTATCGACATAGAAGACTTGGTTAATATTGGGAAAAACAATGGACCGTAAGTTTTTTCCACTTATATTTGTCACAAATGGTAGTGATTTTGTTTCAAGATACTAACATCTCTCCTTAATTGCAGATGCCCTTATTACATGTCACGTGAGCTACATAAGGTTGTTGATATCTTATTTGCACCTTACAACTATCTTATTGATCCTGGAAACAGAAAATCTTTGACCATTCAGTGGGAAAACAGTATACTAATATTTGATGAAGCTCACAATCTGGTTAGTAATTAAATTTCATCTGAGGTTTTTCAGTTTTGGTTAGATATATTTGCACATGTTTATGTAATGCAGATGATAAAAAATTTATGAAATTTGCAGGAGAGCATATGTGCAGATGCTGCCTCTTTTGACCTACCTTCTTCGCTCTTAACAACATGCATTTCGGAAGCGCAAAATTGTGCGGATATCGCTGTCACCCGAAGAGATAATTTAAATGATAAATCATTTAATCCCGAAAATTTTGCAATTCTCAGAGGTATTTTATCTTCCATCTATGATAAAACCTTCACAAAATTTAGCTTATGAAATAGATACGTATTTAGCGTTATCCATGCAGCAAAAGATCCTTTATTCTTCTATGTTTGTACACTGTAGTTGTTGCCTGTTGGCTTGTTTCAAGCTACCTTTAATTTCTGTATGATTATTAATTTCTATTTTATTATAAAAATTGCTTTCTTTTCAGCTCTTCTTTTAAAGCTTGAGAAGCGGATTGCTGAAGTTCCTATTGGATCAAAAGAAATGGGTTTTACGAAACCTGGTGAATACATCTATGAGTTACTTGAAGAACTGAAAATAACACACAAAACAGCAACCTCGCTTATTGATACAATTGAGGATGCCATGCTGCTACTCGAAGAAGGTTCAGTACAAATCTCTTTTATGTCAATAATTGAACTATTTAAATATATATTCTTTTGTATTTTGTTTCAAGTATCCTTTAAAATTCTGTAACATGCATTTCTTATGTTATTATTATAAGCTATAGTCTGTTTAATTTACAGACGCAAAGACCACTGATTCTCAAAAGACAAAGGGAACGGTGTGTAGGTTGGAGAGTATAGGGGACATCCTTAAATTAATTTTTAAAGAAAATGGGAATTCCCATGCTAAAAATTACCGTGTAAGTTTGAACTTTGAGTTAAACACATTTTGATAAGTTTATTCCTTATTTTAAATACTTCTCTACTTTATCATTGGTAATGAACTCTGTTGATGCATGGTTGGTTTATAACTATTAATATTGTATATATTGTTGACTTCAGGTTCATGTTCAAGAAGTTGAAGTAAAATCACAGGATACCATTAAAGGTAAAGATGTATACATTTATGTTCGGTTTCTTTATATCATAATGTATATATTGTAGATTTTTTTTTTGTTTAGGAATCGTACTAATCTATTTTTCTATAAAGAATCTTTTTAATTTATTTCTTTTGGTGATGCAGTCAAGAAATCTAGAATCTTCAGCTGGTGGTGTTTTAACCCTGGGGTTGCAATGGAAGAATTTGCGAAAAAAGATGTTGGATCTATAATATTGACATCTGGCACTTTGTCCCCTATGGACTCATTTGCAGAGGAATTGAAACTGTTAGTTAATATCCATACGTTTTCTTACCTCATACATATTATATTTCCAAACAACTCATGTTGTTTTATTTTCACAATCTAGTAAATTTCCCATTCGTTTGGAGAACCCTCATGTTATATCAGATAATCAATTGTGGGCTGGTATTGTACCAGTTGGTCCATCTGGTCATCCATTCAACTCCTCTTATAAGACTCGCGATTCTGCTGAATACAAGCTAAGTTTGGGCAATTCCATTGGTAAGTTTTGTGAAAGAATAATCGTTTGTTCAGGTTTTGATCTTTTATTATAATATTTAAAGTATACTCTCTTTTTTTTTATAAATAAAATGCTTTAGTAGGTTTTGTGCTTTTAAGACAGAGTCATTTGACACATTTCCTTTATTGCCAAGTATTTTTTATTTTACTCTTTTGGACACTTGGAGATAAACAGATTGAAAATGCCACATACACTTGTTACTATATTTTTCTTTTTTTTTTTTTGTATTTTGAGAAAGGATAAATGCTTACACTAATTGGGTTTTTTGAAACACTTTTGTTCAGTCAATTTTGCTCGAATTGTACCAGATGGGTTACTGGTCTTTTTCCCATCTTACTATCTATTAAATCTATGCATTGATTACTGGAAAAGCACGGTATGTCATCTATCTAGTACTGCTGTTATCTTGTATTTATTTATTTTTTATTTTATGAATTTTGACAATACCTTGTGATGAACATGTGCCATGTGTCTCAGAGTGGAACTTCAACAAATTCAATTACAATATGGGAAAGAATCTGCAAACATAAGCTACCTGTTGTGGAACCTAGACAATCTTCACTTTTTCCCCAGGCAATTGATGTGAGTAACTGCTTCACTTTTTATCAAAATTTTGTTTTTCTTTCGTATATTTTTTAAACACTAATTGGTTTTAAAAATAGGATTACATGGCCAAGTTAAGAGACGCCTCGATTAATGGTGCAGTGTTCTTTGCTGTATGCCGTGGAAAGGTACAGTGTCAACTCAACAGGAATGTTGAGTAAATATCTTAGTGATGTCATCCGAAGTCATAGATATTTGATTATATATACATATGTATATATATTTATGACCTTTGAGTTCAAATTTATGATATTGATTAGGTAAGTGAAGGACTGGATTTTGCTGACCAGGCTGGTAGAGCTGTAATCGTCACTGGCATTCCATTTGCTTTATGGAATGATCCTAAGGTATTCTTTATGTTAATTTTCTTTTTTTTTTTACAATTATGAAACGTTAATATATGACGAATGATCCATAGGTTTTTGTTCATGAATTTGATCATCTTTTACGTTTGCTTTATGGCAGGTCAGGTTGAAACGTGAGTTCTTGGATCAGCAGGCACGGTCGCAATATACAGGATCAAAGGTAAGCAAACCCGCTTAAATTTGCTGTTAAATAAACAGAATCAAATTTATTATTACTGAAAATGGAGTTTTTTTTTTCAAGGTTTTGACGGGAGACGAGTGGTATAGTCAACAAGCATCACGGGCTGTAAACCAAGCCGTTGGGCGGGTTATTCGTCATCGTCATGATCATGGAGCTATCATTTTTTGTGATGAAAGGTCATATTAACTGTATTAATCTCTACAGTCTGTAATAATTCAAAAATGAATATATTAAGTTTCTTGAAACGAGTCTGACTGGAGCCATTTTGTATATTTTTTATTTTACATTGTAAGCATTAGTTACCAAATATAAATGCACCTTTGAAATTGTCTAAAGATGATGAACTTATAACTGATACTTATTTTTCAATTTGTGATAAACAGGTTTACAAAACCATATCATCAGTCCCAGATATCACTCTGGATACAACCTCACATCAAGGTGAACCATTTTTTTTATTTATATTTTTCCTGTCAGAGTACCTGACATGTTCTCTATGCAGTGCTACTCAAAATTTGGGGATGTGGTTTTCACATTGACAAGGTTTTTTCGAGATGCTGCAATCAACTGTCCAACAAAGCAGAAGTTAACACAGATTGACAAATCAGGTTTAATCATCTTAAACTTCTTTATATAATTGATAATCTGCAATCAAGTTAGTCATGTGTCAAGCTATATAAGAACATTTCCTTTCTCTGCAAAAAAGTAACATAAACTGTTAATTTCTTTCTTCACTTGTTAAATGGTATATTAACACCTAATGTTCATCTGTTCAAGCTTAATTCCCTTTTTAGAATAAAGTTATGAATTGTTCAAGATATGCTTGTATATTTACTCTTAATGTACTAAAATTTTAAAAATATAGTTTAATAATTTTTCTGTTTGATTGCTATTTAAACATGTTACAAACAAATTCTGAGCCTGATGGTCTTTTCATGCTCACTTTTCAGGAGTAAAAAGTAGCGTGGACAAATTTGACCCTGATAAATTTCTTAAACCCTTGGTATGAACATTATTATTCTGATTCCATGCTTTGACCTATTTTAGAGGTTGTTTTGTTGCAAGATAGCCGGATTGGTAATGGCCATTGGGTCAGGTCAAATGGGTCATTTTTTGCACAAGTCTAAACAAATGTGGTCAAATTTAGTTTACCTGAAAAAAAATTGTTACCTGAAAAAAAATTGTTCTCTTGTTTTTTTTTTTAAATTATCAAAAAGATAATGCATTAGATCTAATTTATTTTATACTAAAACGATATTTCAAATTAATATTTGAGTTAATTTCTGTTTTGGTCCTTGTGGTTAATTTCTGTTTTGGTCCTTGTGGTTTACTTAAAATTGTCATTTTCATCCAAATTTTGTAATTTTGCCATTTTCGTCCATGTGGTTTTATTTTGTTGCTATTTTAGTCCAATGAATAAGTGAATTGTGTTAATGTATTGGATTAAAATGGCAACAAAATGAAAACCACAGGGACGAAAATGGCATGAAAATGAAAGCACAGGGACAAAAATGGCAAGATTTCAATTTTTGGATGAAAATGACAATTTTAAGTAAACCACAAGGACCAAAAAGGAATTTAACTCTTAATATTCTTAATCTTTGTTTAAAGCGGTGTAGAGTTTTAGCCTGTTTCTTTTTAAAAGATTTAGTTGACCCGTTCGTATTAATGGGTCAAAAGTTTCAGTTCTAGTTGTTTTCATTATATGCTCTTACATTTTTCAGCATATTACTTTTTGGATATATCAGGCTGATAAATCACATGAATCATCAATTTTGACTGAAGTCAAACAAGGCAGCGTTTCCAGACAGTATCATGAAATACTTCCTGCTAATCGCTCAAATCTATCTTTCAACAACCAAAAACAGAGTTCAAGCTTCAGTAGTACAAATAATAAAGTTTCAGAAGAGAAACCAATAAGAAGAAATGAAGTGGTTGATTTGACCAAAAACATGTTACCAGATAAAGAAACTTGCAGTCAACTAACTGCACCCTATTTTGTAAAGAAACGTAAATTAGAAGATGTTAAACAAAAGTCATTACAAAAGTGTGAGAATTCTTGTGGCGGGCCCACAGATAGCATGTCACAAGGAACGATGTTTTCTATGCAAGAATCTTCATCTTTGCAAGTTAAAACTGAGACGAGTGTACAAAAACAAACCAGTCAAATTGTATCTTCAGGAACCCGAAGTGTTGTGTCAAATTGTTCGACTTCTGGTGATGAAGAGAAAAAAGGAACTAGTTTTCTTAATCAGGTAAAATATTTTATATATGTGGTAATGTGGATTTCATTTATAAATGGTTTATTATGGACTGTGCTTTATCTGAAAAGGGTCAAATGAGTCAAATTAAATAAATACTTAAAAGGGTGATTTAGGATAATAACGAATCTAAGCTTTCACTGTTTAAAAATGTTCATTTTTATTTATATGAATTGAAATTTAAATTTAAATTTAACAGGTCAGAGAGAAGCTTAGTGATGGAGAATATAATGAATTTGTGGGGTTTTTAAAGGCACTTAAGAGTAAGGCGACGAAAATAGCCCTTGTTCTTCAAAGTATAATTAAACTATTTTCTGCTCCAGATAGACTTTCTCTTCGTCAAAGGTACACACTGCTTTTGCTAGTTGACAATTTTGACCCATTTGCTAATGAATAAGTGGATCCCGGTTATGTTTTATTTCAAACCCAAATAAAAAGATTACTATACGGAAACGGGTTAAAAGTCTCTCGTGTTTCTTTTTACTGTATGCAACCTTTAAAACATTTTTGTTGAAGAATTGGATTAATATGTGTTAATATTATATTTGTAAACATAATTAACACAGTAAAATATGTATAATTTTTAGTTGGATAAAATGGTGTTAGAGGGCAACCTCACCCTGACTGGTCAAATAGAAGTATTATTAAAAGTCAAACAGATTTAAGTTGCCCAAATTCTGTTTTCATGCATACATCTTGCAATATTGCTTTCCTAATTCTAATAAGTTATACATCGTCTTATTATAATGATGATGCTTGCTATTTTCTTTTACCTGTTTTCATGCATTTTTTTTATTGTTGAAATAAAGCTGAAATTTGTACATTATTTGATCTTTGTTTTGCCATTTACAGATTTAAGGATTATGTTCCTGCAAAGTATCATTCCATGTACGAGAATTACCTAGAGAAAACTGATGATCCAGCTGTAGATCTTTGACATATGGTGACCATCATCTCTTTAAGTATTTTACATAAAAAAATTAAATTTATAATAAAATGTTACTTGATACTTGCAGCTTCTAACCTACAAAGCAGCATTAGCAAGCGCAAGCAGTTTTTGAATCCGAATTATCATTTATGATGGTAATCGGTAAGCTGATGACTACTGAAGGATGCACCAGTTAATTACTATATTATTAATTTAATAGGCAATCATCAAATGTAGTATTAATGTGGCCAAGATCCATTTTTGAAGTACGAGTTATTTTTTATACTCCTTTTTAAAATGCACCTTGATACGAGGAGTCATGTATGAGAAATCACATTTATACCATAAAATCTGACTTTTTTTTTGCATACAAGATTCTTATGGTGTACAAAAGATGTAGTTATAGGAGTAGGATCAGAGAGTGTTAAGCCATATGAATGTGATTTTTTTTATAAAAATTATAAGAGTAGATGACATTATGGCACATATATTAATAATAAAATATGTTGGCCCATACATGTACCACCTCACGAGGAAACATGTTTTGCAGAAAACCCCTTAATGCATTAATCTCCCTTAGTCTTAGTTTTTTTGAGGCAGAACCTCTCACTTGATAAGTGACTAGGGTACATGTATATTTTATATACCATTGATCCTCAACCCTAGTGGCTGTTAATGTGAGGTGAGAGGTCTCAGGTATCACCTGAGTGAGCCAAAGGGTTTTACCTCAAGTTTTCCCATCCTAAAATGGTTGGACAAACATGCATTATGTTAAAATTGTAAAGGATTTCGTCTTTTGACGCCCAAGCTTGACCAATGGATGCTCATAATAAACACATATATTTTATATATATTATTAATATACTTTTCTTAATTCAAATTAATTGAATCAATTAGAAGTCAACTTACAAAGAGTTCAAGTATCTATTCGAAACTTTGATCTAATTCACTTGAAAATTTTATAAAACTAGCTGGACTAGAATGACAAAAAAATGTAGACCACAATGTATCCCAGCAAAAAAAAATTAATTTGAATGAAAATGACAATTTAAAGAAAATCACAATGAGTAAAACCGAACTATACTCTTAGTGTTTATTTGTGTTTGTTTACATTAATTCGCGTGTATGTTTAGTTACGTTCATTTGTATTCATTACAAAAAAATTACAAAAGGGAAACAAGCGAACATGAACAAATTCTTCTATGTTAGATCCAAACACAAACACAAAATTCCATGTTATGATATGTTCATGAATTGTTCTTTTATCATATATTCTAACCTTCCGGCAAGTGATGTTTCGATTTCGAATCTATGATTACTAATTTAACTGTATAATGGTATTCTGAGACTTTAATATTCCAATCCTCTACTCGACGCTTTATTCTCGACTTACGATTGCTGCTAAATATATTCTGATACTATAATATTCTAACCTTCCAATGATTGATGTTTCAATCTACGATTTGGTATTAGGTCATGTTTTCAGCTATATTGTTAAACTCTCATTCAAGATTAAAAACAAAAACAAAAAAGAAACATTAAAGGGATGTTAGCATCCTGATTGCCGATGTTTCGATATACATTAGAGTAAATAGATTATTTCAACCAACCAGATTGATAAGCTTAAATATTGATATATGGATTGCAAAAGTGGATGATCACATCTCTCCGCATTCAGCAATAATGCAGGGTAGTTTAGGACGGTTATTTGGTCCAGTAGCGACGTTCTCGATCTTCCTCATCACCAAAAGACCATCACCAAGAACCCTCTGCAAGATTAAAAATAATCAAAATAAATATATTTTTGATATTTGTCAAGGATAGGAGAAAAAGAACATACCCCAAATACAACATGCTTATTGTCAAGCCAATCACACTTGGCACACGTGATAAAAAACTGTTTCAAGAACAGAACATCAAATCATTGTTTATATAATTTCCTCACAAAGGGGAATCAATGAAAAAAAGAAGCATAAGATTGGCATTCAACCAACTAAAAACAGGAAAATTTAATATAAAGTACCTGACACCCATTCGAATTTGGTCCACTGTTGGCCTGTCAAAGATGTAAAATGTAAGCGTAAAACGCAAATGTGGAAAACTTAAAACACAACTGCTAATATTATTATTTCCTGAAAATTGCAAATTCAGTGACATCAATTTGTGTAAAATTATATGGTTGCATCTCACATAAAAGAATAATCTACTAAATATCATATCTTTCTCATCGAATCATGTAAGCGAAACAAAAAAATTTCAACAGGAGGTCATGATATATTATTATTTTTACATTCGCTTCAACTACTCTACAGTGGCAATTTACGGGGTCAGTGATTGATTTTGGACATATTATACATTTAATGCGCCAAACTGGTAAAAGTTAAAAGATTTAGCTTAATATAAAGGTGGGTTGAAGACCTGAAGTATATATAAAATGCGTTTCAGTTACCTCTCAAATTTCTTTATATAAAATGCTTTCAGCGTAGTTTAATATTATAATATAGAGTGTATCTGATATACTTTATCATATTAGACAAATACGTGCTTGTTAGTTATGCCAATCACTGCATATAAAAAATGTAAATAGATATTTCTACATTTATGAATTTATTAATTTCTGAATTGGTGACTGAAAAAAAGAAAGAAAAATAAATATATACCATTGACAAAAGACCAGGTCCAGTATGCTTAGCAATGAAATTTTCATCCTCAAACTTACTTCCATATATGGATATACATCCACTGCCATCTCCCTATAAACAATTAATTAGACGCATCAATCAGCAAAAAATGTTGCTCTGTGTTTTCTCTTCTTTGACTGTGACCGTAAGTTCTAAATTACTAAGTTTCTTTCTCTATAATAATTAATTAGAAACCAACCTTTAGAAAATCACCAGCTTGTACCATGAAATCCTTGATTACCCTATGAAATTGGCATCCCTTGTATCCAACAGGTAATCCACCTTTTCTGCACAAAGATGAACAAAAACAAACTAAATCACTTCAAAAATGACCTATCTAAATACAACTGACAAAATATATAACAAATTCAAAACCTATAAGTGGATTTTAAGTTTAGAGTTTGATACCTATAATCTCCGGTGCAGAACTGCCTGAAGTTCTCGGCGGTTTTGGGAGCAATGTCCGCAAAAAGCTCCATCTTGATACGCCCTGCGGGGATGGTGCCAATGGTTATGTCGAAGAATACGACCGGATTTTTAGCATTCGGGGGCCTTTGATGCCACTCCACTCCACCTCCGCCTACCATTCCACTTGCCATATTCAGCTTCTTGGTGCCCAAATGAGGGTTTTCAAAATATTATTCTGCAAACAGTGGAAGGAGTCATACATTAAATATAATAAATTAAACACCCTTTGCATCTCCCACTTCCCAAACCTAAAAACATGAACTTCATGCTAAACAATCTCATCTAGATTATAAGTAGAGCGTATGGTTAAAAAAAGATAATCATCACTACGTAACATTAAATAGAACCTTACCATTCAATAAGAGTGTAATCATAGTATACAAAACCCATATCTTAATCATCATGCCATTAGAGCCAAAAGAACAACCAAAACACAAACTTTTTCATTTTTAAGTTTCATATGATTCAAATCAAAAATAATATTTATAAAAAAACACAAACATACATGCTAAACAACAAATAGCCATACGTATAAACATATTCCTTGAAAGACAATGCATGTTTAATCTAGCAAACAAACACACGACCTCAGATAGCAAAATAATAGCATAAACACCAAAAGCATTTAATCAAACACCTTGTAAGCGTTATCCAAAGCAGCCACCAAAACCCAGAAACATAAAATCGATAGGAAATCCAACAAATGAAAAAGAAAAGAGTAGATAACAGACCTACGAAGCGATACTAAATCAGCCAAGGTGGACGATAAATTACTCTATTATAAATTAATAACCTCTATAATTTAATACTCTATAAGTTACTCAAAGCTGAAATAACTAATCTTCAAATGAGTAGATTAGGTTAGTTATGAAATGAAGCTTCTGTGTGAAATCACAAGATGATGCACAAACACTTCCAGTATTTAAACCAAACATCAGTATAGCTTACAGAGTATCGAAGATGGACATGTGAACATAATACTTACCGCGCCGGCGATCGGAGATTCTTACACCGGTGGTCGGAATTCGGAGCTTCCAATTGACTGATTTAGGTCTTACTGTTATTTTAATTTTATTTTCAATATAAGGACGAAAATGTTGGTCTGAGCCCATTATGGATTTTTAAACTAACCCAGAAAAAAGGCTGGGCTTTTTTATGAGCCCATCAAGTTTATCAATAAATGAGCAATTGTGTCCATTTAATCCATACGCCTTAAGTATTGAGTTTCTAGAGAATAAGTGGATCCGGGTTATGCTTTTTTTAAACCCAAATAAAAAGATTACTATACAGAAACGGGTTAAAGTATCTTAAGTTTTTTTATTGCATGCTACCTTTAAAACTTTTTTTGTTGTTGAAATCAAGCTAAAATTTGTACAGTGGCGAAGCTTGACATTGTTGTCAAAGGCTGCCAAGATCATATACGTAGAATTTTCAGGGATTTCGTGGGTTGCCGGCCTATATATATAAAAAAAATTTCGGTCGAAATCACGAAATTTACACTACGCG
>WOUH02029661.1:0-13403 GCA_009936405.2 Stevia rebaudiana
TTTAACGTTTAATGTTATCTTTTGAAGTATTTTGAAGTATTTGAACTTATTTTGAAGTATTATATTGATATTGATGTTTGTATATTTAAAAATTTCACAAAATTACATAAAAAAGTTCCAATCCGTCTAGTCCCGATTAATCCCTAGGCGGTACTTTGCCGACTGCCTAGCGCCTTCTCCAACATTGGTTATTGTATACTGAAACCTTAATTGGGCTACTCATGGTTACTGTTTATCGACACCATGTACATGTCATCTCCAACATTAACACGTACAGTCAACGTAACCTTTTTCAATCCGCTACGTTAAAACAATTAAATGGCCAACCTTACTCATATTTATTGCATATTGAAACCTAACTTGGGCAACCTATGGTTATTATATGCATGCCGGATTTACTACAAACGGAGGGGGGTAGGCACCCCGTATGACTTATATACTAGACAATACTATATATTTTATTCAACTTTCAACCCAATTTTGACTCATAATGGGGGCACTTTGATTTTAAAAGGGGCACCTTTTAATATGAAGGGGGTCGTTTTCAAATATGTACCGTGAAAAACAAAACAAACTATTGCAAGCTATGAGACTTGTCCACATCGGTTGTATGAGCAATTGATGTAGGGTTTATAACCCAAATGGTCTCTCTCATCTATCAGACTAGTCTTGTGGGTTGTGTTCTCTCGTTTGGGTTGTAACAATAGTATCAGAGCCAACTCGGAGTGGTGGCACACAGAGTGATGGCATGGAGGAAGCCAGCCGTGACCAACGAGGACATCTATCAGACTAATCTTTTGGGTTGTGTTCTCTCGTTTGGGTTGTAACAATAGTATCAGAGCCAACTCGGAGTGGTGGCACACGGAGTGATGGCCAGGAGGAATCCAGACGTGACCAACGAGGACATCGGTCCTTAAGGGGGGTCGATTGTTACGGATCGAAAAATTGCAAGATATGGGAAATGACGTCTCTCACTTATCAGACTAGTCTTTTAGGTTATAAACACAAATATAACTTTTAAAACCTTAGGTGCTCCTAACACATTCACCGCCCTTAAGGAAGTGTAAATATAAATTGATTTTTTAATATATGATGTGAGTCTTCTCGGCAACTTGAGAAAATGCTAATTAAAATCAACAAATGTATGCGTATAAAGTCACAATCTGATCTCAAATAAGATACAACAAATCACCCTCACAATATCAAAGTCAAGAACTTAGTAAAAAATATAGGTCACGTTTGTAAACAAAAGATACCCTTTCTACTCGTTTTACCCGACCCATTTCAAAACCGACCTTGTCTTTTTGCGCCTCCTACCAAAAATTCCTGGATTCGTCACTGATTATGTCTAACACATGTAATGTCATCTTCAACCGCTTAATTTTTTTTTTCAATTTGGTTTCATTTTTATTAGAACTAGCAAAGGTACCCGCGCTTAGCGGCTCCATTCGATGGATTGATTGTGAATATCGAAATGTTGACGAAGAACACTATTACGTCAGAATAGTGGTGTTATAAGAATATTTAGAAATCCCCCAATAGAACATCATCATATGAAGATTGAACGTATTGCACTTTATGCCGGAAGCCAAAAGGAGGAAGAATGTGAGAGTAAAACCCAGTTAGAAAGAATAAGACGCAATTATTTATATTAACAGAAAAAGAGACCGGTTCGGTTTACGTTTTATGCTTCAAATGAAACCGAAAGATGTACACAAAATTAAGGGACTAAGAAATTGAAATTTTTACCTAATGGGTACATTTTTAAAACCTTATAAACTTCTGAGAAATTTTATTATATTTTATAAAGTTTAAAGTGTATCAATAATAAAATTTAAAGGTTGGAAAGTGTGAAGTTAAAACTTAAAAATAAAGATAGAAAGAATATGGTAGGGTTATAGTAGGAAGGAGGCTTAGGGTAAGGAGGGTAAGGAGTCATCCCATCCATTAGATCTTAAGATCAGCGGCCGGGATTAACGCGATGGCATTTTTGTAATTATTCGAAACTTTGAAAAGGCATGAAGGGTAATATCGTCACAATCGTATTGCACAATGACAGTCGTATAACACAATGAAAGTCGTATAACACAATGACAGTCGTATAACATAATGATAGTCGTATAACACAATGACAGTCACAATCGTATAACACAATGACAGTCGTAAAACGCAAATCATGACACAAAAACCTACACATCGTATAACACAATGATCCATATCAAAAATACAATGATTGGGTTCAGTTCACTTTAAAAAAAAAAAAAATTTAATTTAATTTTTTTTTAAACTTAAAAAAAATTATTTTTTCTGGGCGTTAATTTTATTAAAAAAATTGATTTTTTTTAAATCTTTTGATTTTTTTTTAAATTTTGATTTTTTTTTAAATTTCGAAATTTTTTTTTAAATTTGAAATTTTTTAAAATTTTTTTGGCGAGCCGGACACAATTACCAATGTACCCCTCCTTAAAAAATTCCCTCCTGCCACGTGTCGTTACTAAAGCCCTCCTTACCCTTCTTACCCTAAGTCTTCTCCCTATTTGAACCCAACCCTTGAAGGATAATGCTAAACTTACCCCATTTATATTTATTATACTTGTCGTACCCCTCTTATCAAAATCCTAGATAAATACAACAAAACTTTTATGATTTCTATTTCTTATACTTTTAAACAAAATATATTTTATTTATAAAATCAATCCCCTCAATATTTATAAGCTTTTAATTTTACTTTTACCATAAACTGAATTAAATTAATACATAAGCTGAACGTATTTTATTTTGCAAGAATTAAATTAATACATCTCTTAGTTTCAGACGCCACAATACACTTTGATTGCACTTTCATCCAAGTAAATTGGATTCTTAGCAAAAAATTCAAAAAACTTGAAATGATCAAATGGCTTCATCATCCACAAGTTCTTCTGGAGTTTCCACAATTCCATTTATAAATGTGAATAAAGCTATGGTGTACCTATCTTCTTTTCCATTCATCACCACTCGATGGCGTACAGACGTCAGCCTCCCATTACTCCATGCCTGCAGATTACTCAAACAAACTAATTAGATCTTAAAATTATTAAAAGAAATTAATAGGTTGAATAATTAAAATGTGGTTTACATTACCATGCATGCATCAGTTGCCATGACGACAAAAGATGATGGAAGAAACTCAACTGAAAACCATTCATCATCATCACCATCTTTCATCTGAACCTGCAATCCATCCACATGATTCTGAGTAAGTATGGTCAAAAAGGGTTTGTCTGTATGAACTGTAGCAGCCAAAGTACTCTCATATGCTTTTGCGGGTCTGTATTTCATCATTTTGAGAAGAGTAGTCATGGATTCATTGTATGATTCATGATATTTCCTAACTAACTCCATAGCTTTCGAACACCATCTTCCTCACCATGGTTTCTAGTTGTGAAACTAGATTTGCATAGGAATGCCCAGCTTTACTGTCAAGATATATATATATATATATATATCATTCCAGTTAAAGTCATTATATATATTATACTAGCTTAAAACCCGTATATTATACTAGATTAAAACTCGTGTGCTACATGAGACTACATAATCAACATTTAAAATTTAATCATTAAATCATTGCATATATATATATTTTAAGTTACTATGTCATAAACACTCAAAAATGTTATTAGTTTTAGTCCACTCTTAATAGTTTTCGTCAATGACGTTTCAAGTCTTAACAATTTTAGTCATTAAACCTTTAACAGAAAAATGTTAAGACCCGAAACGTTAGGGACGAAGATTGTTAAGACTTGAAACGTTAAGGATAAATATTTTAAGATGTGAAACGTTAGAGACCGTTTTGGTTAACGGTGAACTGAAACTGTTAAGTATTGCAAACCTAATAGATAAAATGTGTAGTTTACTTTTTTAAATATATAAGATAAATACTTAATTAGATAATAACATATTTAAATCTATTTTATGATTTAAGATGATATATAAGGTATAAAAGAATTCAAAATATTCATTTAATCAATTTAAATAATAAAACAAACTCTACGAAACTTGAAAAAATAATACGTGTCATTTTTTGGAATGCTATATTTGATGCAGATATATAACTAGATTTGCTTGCATATTATATTAATTACCTGAAAGTTTCATTTCCAGAAGCTGGCCACATGAGGTTTGCAAAGCTTTGAACGTTATCATAACTTGTAGCACACTCAATTCCGGTGCTTTCATAGAGAGGACGAGTGCGAAAAGGACCAACATAGCCATGAAACGGCTTGTCAGAAGTATTCTTGATTTTGGTTTCGGTCGGAAGGTCAAATAGGGTTCTTACGGAATCAAAAACTTGTTTATTATTTTCTTTTGAAAACTCATCTCCATATACAGCCATGAAACAACCGTACTCTTCAAGCGCACATCTCACCTTATGGCTAGTAATATCCCAAGATTTTGTTCCCGGTTTCAAGTCATCCATGTTAATTACAGGAAGTTTGGATTGTAATACAGAAACCATGATTCTAATTATTTGTGTGAGAGGGGTGTTTTGTGTTTATTTCAGTGTGTAGAAATATTCTGTTCTTATCAAGTTTTTATAATGGGAATTGGCATGGCAATGCTTTTGGGTAACTCAAATGTTGCTATTTATTTAATGAAATCACTTGCTAAAAGTTCAACAACGCTAGGTTGGCAAAATTTTCAATATAGTTATTTAATTCGACATGAAAAAAAAAAACTAAACACCATGTCATCTACCTTAGGGTTGAATGTTGGGTTTAATTTTTTTTTATAGTCAGATTTTTTCTAGCCAAATGTTTAACTTGTTGGCCAAACACCTAGACAGAGTCGGGTTGGGTCGTTAGGGATTAGCAAATTCGACAGGCCCAAGAGAGAAAGATATAGAAAACAAAAAAAAAGTTTATGTTTATTTTTTGTGAGAAAATTATCAAGATCTAATAAGTAGCCTATGTTAAAGATCAATTCATGCAATGGTTAAAGGTGATTGATGGCTATGATCCAAATTCAAAATCTATTCCCCTTTCAAATCTTTCATCTATAGGGTTTCTAAAACGATTAAAGTTGATCAATTTAGTCTCTCAAATGATACTACATACTTAGAAGATGTCTTTTAGGGGGTGTTTGGGATTGCTTTTTTATTTCCAAAGTGTTTTTTGTCAAAAGTGCTTATTAACTTATAACTTTTTAAAAAAAAGTTTCTAAAAAAGTGTATGAATTAGCTTTTATGATAGGAAAAGTTAATAAGTCAATGAGCAGTTTTTGAAATAATGTTTGACTTGGCTTATTCAAGTAAAATGACGAATAAGGATATTTATTATGTTTAAAACCATTTTTAGATTGTGGATGACGTGAGTAGTGTCACGTGGCGGCATGTGGTGGGAGCCTTTGGGTAATGGCGGTGGTCGGTGGCGGCAGGTGGTTAGCGGGTGTTGGGGGTGACGTTGGTGTGTGGGGGTGGTGGGTGGTAGTGGGTGACGGGGGCGGGTGAGGGTGGTGGGGGGGGGGGGGGGTGGTGGGGGGTGGCGGTGATGGTGGTGGGCGACCGTGGCGGGTGATGGTGGATGACGGAGGAAGGTGGTAGTGGCGGTGGTGGGTGGTGAAAGGTGGTGGGCGACGGTGGCGGGTGATGGTGGATGACAAAGGAAGGTGGTTGTGGGTAATGGCAGGGTGGGTGGTGAAAGGTGGTGGCAAGTGCTAGTAGGTGATGTCGTGGTGTGAGTGGTGGTGGTGGGTGATGGCAAGTGGTGATGTGTTGCGGTTATGGCGGTGGGTAGTGGTGGGTGACGATGGCAGGTGGTGGCAGGTGGCAGTGATAATGGTGGGTGACGGTGGTGTGTGTCGATGGTGGGTGGCGGTGGCGGTGGCAGTGATGATGGTAGGTGACAATGGTGGGTGGGGGTGGGTGGTGGCGGGTGACGGCGGTGGTGGTGAGTGATATTGGGTGGTAGATTAGGCAAAGAGTGATATAGAATGGTAATTTGATAACAATAAGTCATAATTCATTTTAAAAAGCCAAGATTTGTGTCTTTTGAAAAACAATTTATTTACTTTTTACAAAAAGTCATTCTCAAAAATACTTATTTACTTCTTACACGCATGCAACCTCTTTATTTCCATATCACAATTTCTATTTTAGTGGGACTTGTCGCCATATATCTGCATTGATAAATTTTCATTACCCATACTCAATTTTATGGGTTTTACTAAACATAGTCTTAAGCTAATTTTTACTTGTGCAATCATTGTTTCCTGAGTGAGGTAAGGATCTGAACCCAAGCAGTGGTAAGCTATCTTGTGTCATTTTGTTTGGCGGGAATGAGCATAAGGAGTACACCCGCCTAGTCCAATTGGATGTACAAAATAAAGTTTTTATAAAATAAATGGTCTTCACTGTGTTTTTTAGAAGGCTTTTAACTAGATTTAATTAAAAGGATGATTTTGTAAAGTTTCTTTTTCTTAAACAAAGTTTATAAATGCTATCTCCAAAGACATGTTTATTTAAGTTTTTATTTTTAATTAGGAAAATTGGATTTTAATAATCCATATTTGATGGGTTGGCCGCTGCCAGTCCCACCTTCAACCTTGTCCCCCAACAGTCCCTACTTTCGACATACTTTTCTACACCAGACCCCCGTCAAATATACACTAACGCCGTTAAGTTTCCGGCCAAGACACGGTGGTCCGGCGGTGGATACACGGTGGTCCGGCGGTGGTTTCCGCCAAATTGAGATAATCACACTAATCGAATCCCCTCGACGAGCTCTACAACTTTTTCTTCTTGACCAACTCGTGATTCGGATTTTAAGTGGGTGAAAACAACGGTCAAAGTTCTGTAAGACTTAACGGAGTTAGTGTATATTTGACGAGGGTCTGGTGTAGGAAAATATGTCGAAAGTAGGGACTGTTGGGGGACAAGGTTGAATGTGGGACTGGCAACGGTCAACCCATCAATGTATGGATTATTAAAATCCAATTTTCCTTGTTTATATATGATAATTTAATACAATCATATATATAAAAAATCATACAAAAAATTAAGTTATATAATTATAAAAGGCTAATTATGTAAAATTTTATCTTCATTGATATAAATCTAGAATGATATATCATAAATACTTGACAATTTTACCTCTAAAGGACCATGCTTGAAACGTTTGGTAGATTTAAAGGACGAAAAACATAATTTACTCCTTTTTCTTCCTTTCCCATAATAATTTATAAATATAAACTTGTGTAATGTTACACAGAAGTAAAACTTTTATTCTAATGTATTCTTTACAACATAATAATCTTTGTTTATATATGATAATTTAATACAATCAAATATATAAATAATCATACAAAAAATTAAGTTATATTCATTGATATAAATCTAGAATGATATATCATAAATACTAGCTTAATACTCGTTTATTAAACGAGTTACATAATCAACACTTAGATTTTTTATCATTGAATCATTGAATATAAGGAGAGTACCATTATAACTAATATTATATTCAATACCTAACACTTTTTAATAAACATGTTTATAAAAGTACTTTTTGTAAATATTGTTTTCATATACAGTATGTGTGTACGTGGCCATGTACGTATATTGATGGAGTATAGAATAAAGGTTAGGAAAAATGACTTCCCAAAATATCACTAAGGTCAATTTGTTCTCAAGTTAAATCAAACATATAGATTCCATAAACGAGAAACATATTTATCATCCTTGTTAATCTAAAGGATAAAGTTTATATTCCATTGAGTGTACTAGCTGGCTATATGCTACAAAATGGAACATTCATGCATTAAATTGCTGTAACTGAATCTAGTTAAAGAAGGATAAGTGCATATCTTATCGATCATCTTATATCTCATTCAAATGCTTTAATTAGAAGACCACAAAGAAGTTGAAGTTTAATATGTTACGTTGTCTATCTATGCATCATACAAGATGCATCAAGATTGATATTTGTGACGGACTAGGAAATGTTAGTGCGAATATATTAAGGGATTTGAATGGTATATTTTGAAAAAATAGTCGAAAGGTTGAAAAACGCTAGTCATATATGGTCCAAACTCCCCAAGTGTTAGTCATGTGAATAGCAATATGTATTGAAGAAATATGAGGGACTCAATCCAAGAGGGACCATTTTTCACGAGCAACCGAGCGAAGGTGAGACCATGATGTTGGCTAAAAGCGAATTCATGTACCCTGATGTAGCCAATAAAGTATTGATCGAGACCTTTATGTTTGGAACAAATTGGAGCAAGTACAACTCATTTTGATCTCAAAGTTAAAACATATTTTTTATTATATATTACATCAGCTTTCTTTGGTTTTCCCCATGAGCGATGAGCATATTCATGGGTCGAGTCATGTGTTCAGCTCACGCGTCGGTTCATGGGTTAGGTCTTGGTTTGGGTCGTGGATCGCTTCACGGGTCGGAGCCATGACTTGGATCATGGGTCGGCTCATGGCCGAGTCATAGTCTGGGTCATGAGTCGGTATGGTTCGAGTCATGAGTCCGGTCATTGGTTGAATAATGAATGAAAAAAATACACACATCCCCTAATAAATGAAAATCATTAAAAGATAAGTAATCACATTCCTTATATAATTGTACATTACATTTCGAAATGTAAACAAACATGTTTTATTTCATTTCAACGTAATGGCTCATTCTATTTAGCCTCCATTCATGTATACCAAACACTATCTTAATCTATATTACTTGCAGATGAAGTGGTGGTATTTTTCACCGATCCTTGTAACGCATTTTCTTATTCCCTTTTTTTACTTAGATTCAGGAGAGGTATTTCTATTTTCCACTACCAATCTTTGCATGATATATCATAGCACCTTTTACCCCCAACCCATTCCTTGAGTGGGAACACCATCTTCGCTAAAAATGGGGAAACGGGGATCGGGGAAACGACTCTGTGTGGCCTATGATTTCTTAACACAGATCTTGATATGATTATTTTGATCATGTTGGGAAGTCTTATTTGTGAGACGCCGCTAAATCCATCCCAAATTAAAAAAAAAAAAAAAATTTCTTCCAATGTCTTTTTAGGCAAATTTGATTTTAATAATCTCAACTTTAAACTATTGACTTATAATAATCCTAGTTCGAAAAATTGTTATCACCACTCCTAACTTTTATATCATTTACTTGTGTCAGTCCCTACCTATCAGAACCTAACCCCGTTAGCATATTGCTAACAGAGCATAATGCCACGTCAGCAAATTATTGCATTGTCAGTATGCCACGTTAGCAAATCTTGCCATGTTAGCAAGCCACATTAGCAAATCTTGCCATATATGTTAGCATGCAACATCAGCAAATCTTGCCATGTCACCATGCACATCAGTACATCTTGCCATGTCAGCATGCCACGTCAGCAATATGTTAACGGAGTTAGCTTCTGCTAGTTAGGGACTGATACAAGTAAATGATATAAAAGTTGGTGCGATGGTAACAATTTTTTGAGTTGAGATTATGAAGTTAATAGGTTAAAGTTGAGATTATTAAAATCAAAATTGCTGTCATTTTAAATTGTTTTCTGAGAAAATTCTAAGGAAAAAAGGAAACAGATTGTTAAGGAATAATTAAGGCATGTTTTGATATAACTATCAAACAAAGCAGACAGCTATGCACACATTGACCTGACATAGCTCAAACTTTATTTCTTATATAGATTAGGATATGCCCTAAAAATCTTGAAAGAATGGAATCATATGCAATTAGACGATAAAGGGCAATATATCCATGTGACCAACATACATTAGATCAGTGTCATACATTATACATTTTATATAACACGAAGACGACACAATAACTAGTCATGTTATTTTTTGCCAAACACGAACCTAGCGGAAACATGTTACATGATAAAATTGTTTGGGAATGATAAAAGTCACATATTTTGTTATTTAAAAAATCAAAACATATGAACATGTTTAAACATGTTAACATGAAAGGTTTGAACGAGTTTATAAACAGATGAGTGTTACATAAATGTAATAATAACATTCCAAATAAAAAACAAAAACTTGAATTGACCTTGACAGGTTATAGCGGGTTAACGCAATTAAAATGATTATTTTTAATTTTAATCCCTATATAAAAATATATTATATTGGATTATTTAGAAAAATTAAACATATAAATAGATTCAAACAGGTGATTAACATGTTAACATGTGTTTGGCATGTACATATCGACCTGTTTATAACACAAAAAGCTCAAACACGTTCCCAAGGTTTATGTAAGAAATTGTCAGATGTATTCTCATGAAGTCATAGTTATAAAAAAAATCATTATCAAACATGTGTAAATCTCCTTTTAAAATCTCCCTTCAAATTCACAAATAGTTAGAAACGTAAAAACGGGTTAATGATAAAATATTACTTCCATGAATGATTAATTTATATTCTTCATTTGTGTATCCATATGGTCAGCATGCATGCAGCCCATAACTAAAGGAATGGGATGCCTGCCATGAAAATGAATGAACAGGATGCCACTTTTATGAACAGTTGTTGATAAGCTCTTTATCTGAAATGAGGTATATATTTGCAGTGTTAGAGCGAATGGCATTAGCTATGGCATCCATTCTACCCAACCACTTTTCTTTGTCCAAGAGCATTTACGATAGCTTTCCCATAATTTTTGGTATAAATTACGAGGATAACAGGAAAAATAGAAGAAAAAATAACGAACAAACAAACATACTCAGTAAAATCCTAACAATGTAGTAGGGTTTGTGGAGGGTGGGACAGAGACAAAGAGGCTGCTCCAGAGAGACCACCGACTCGGATATATATATATATGTATATATAACTTTCATACTAAATAGAGAATAACAATATATATACATATATATATACACACACGTACATGTTTTATTAATACGATGAAGGAAAAATATTTTGAGTATTTTTTGCTTACTTCTAATATTGAGGCAAAAAAAAGTATATAAAGATGATGATTTTAGTGAATGAGAAAAAAAAATGCAATGATGTCAGTTTAGTAGTTTTTTACAGTGTTTGTTAGAGCATTCACATTAGCATCTTTATATTTTTCTTTATAATTCATCAAAAATCACTACTTTTCTCTCTCCTATTCAATTAAATAATAATACTTTTTACCTTTTTCACTACTTTTTCTCTCTCCTATTCAATTAAATTATACTTTTTACCTTTTTCACTATTTTTTCTCTCTCCAATTTACTTTAGTGAACAGTGTTTCTCTATACTTACTAGTTTCATCACTTTCTTTATATCCCTCTGCTCACAACCACTTTCAACCAATCTCTATAATATAAATAACACATTCACATATTTTATAGAGACTCTAATTTGAATGCTCTAAAAATTATAAAATAAAAAACCATAGAGTAGTGTCATCTTTTTTATTTTCTCATACAGGAATTCATTTTCAAATTATTCTAACGAAAATTAAAAGAAATTTAAAAGTTTGATATAAATAATTTATTGTTTAGATGTAAATTGAAATGTAACACTATTTCCTGACAACACAAGTACATGTTTCAAAAAGTATTAAATTTATTAAAGAATCATTAATTTCATCTCTCCCCTCAAACTTCTCATCCTCTTCATCTGTGTCTTCTTCGTTCTTACCTCTGTTTCACATAAAAATACCAAACAATCATCTTCTTTTTCTTTCTTCCTAACACTCATTTTCATCTCCACAATTTTGATGAGATGCATTTCGGGGGCCTGTTAACAAAATCCATGGGGCACAATCTTTATTTAAGCTAATATGCTACAAAAATTACACTACTTGGATTTTTCTGAGTTGGGGCCTTTCCCCCCTAGACTAAGGTAAATCCGCCCCTGAATACGCGCTATCGGGTGCTTTTCAAAATAAAAATTAGTTTATTTTAAAATTTGTTTTTGATCATAATATTTGTAGATATTTTATGGTTAAAATATGTGTTTAATAATATGTAAAATTTTGGGTATAAAGACGTATCACGTATAGTTTTATTAGAAAACTATGCGTAAAAGCGCGTAAAAAGGTGACTTTTAACCCAAATTCGACAATATTTTTTGAAATGTTTTAGAACAGAAAATTTACGGCTAAAAATATGTTTATATAACATGTGATAAGGTATCAAAAATGGTTTTGATGATAAGATACAGAAATATATAAGCTGGCATTTTTGTTAAGTATAGAAATATATAAGTTGGCATTTTTATACAAAAAGTGTCATTTTTGTCTTAAGTATAGAAATATACAAGTTAGCCGTTAAAATTTTTTTTTTTTTAACTTAAGATAACTTAATATATTGGGAAATACTATTTGTTATGTGGTTAACTTGTCACTTAATGGAAATAAGGTCGAGTCACCAACAGGTCGTACGGATTAAAATCATTTGTGGAATAATCTCCATGACTTATAAGTTGGGTGAACAACTTGAATAATTGTTTCTGTATTGACCGTTAATGTGTTCTTTGGGATTTTAGGACACAAGTGAGTCGGCCTATCCAAAATGATTTCCTTGCCAAGATAATACACTATTACACTGTGAGTTTCACGCCCCATTTTTCTATATTGTTTTATTTTTTGAACTAAATCAAGGGAGAACATGCTGGAAAAGAAATTATTTTGTGATGAATATGTTTGCGTCTTTGTGTGACTTTTAATGGCCTTGAGTAAGTGTAACATTATTTTCGGTGGACTTGCCCTCGGGGGGATTTGTTCCCGCAAATCATTAGTCTTAGGTTTGAGACCGCCAAGTATATTGGTAGATCTTTCGGTTTTGACAACCCACTCCCCGGTCACATGTCATGGTTTGTGTGTAACGGGAGGTATATATATTGTGGGATGTTCGCATCTTGGTTTTGGCTTGATTATGGACTCTTGGTTGTGATCATGTTGTAGGACTTTGCAAGTCTACTATGTTCACTAACACAAAATATTTGGATATCACGGTTCTTTTCCAAGGAAAAATATTTTTATATATATTTGATAAATACTTGTGAAATCACCAACCCTTTTGGTTGACACATTTTTACTTTGGCATGTTTTTCAGGAAATTAAGCGAGCAAGGGGAATAGGATCGGTTCTTGGTGCGAACCACGTATTGGGATGCTTAATCTGGGACCTCTCATAATAAGAAGCTATCGTTTTTGTTTACTTGGTTATGGAACTTTATAACTAGTGATGGTCTGTAACAAATAGCTACTTCTTTTTAAATTTAACTAGTGAGACTGTGTGTTATGGGCGTGGTTATGGGCGTCGACGCCCCACGACGCCGCGGAACACCGCAACGCGGTGGGCGTGGGCCGGCGTGGTTGCTTTGGGCGTGGAGGAGAAGAAAGGAGCCGTTGGGGGTGGGGCCCATTTGCCAATTCGACCGTTTGATGATTAAAAAAAAAA
>WOUH02029680.1:0-13400 GCA_009936405.2 Stevia rebaudiana
TTAAAGTTCTAAATGTTTAAATTCTTATACATTTATACACTTAGTCTATAATTCAACAATCCATGGCATGGTACTTACGATTCGTAATAATTATTTATCACCTTAATCTAAAGTTTCCTTAATGCCTTATCATTTTAGTCTTACACTAAATCATAACTAAAAAACCTACAACATTATACCTAAGACAAATGATATTTATCTATCATTTTTATCTAAAGTTCCATAATATCACATCTTATATACCAAACTTCTCAAGACATAATTCAAAATTTTACGACATTGTACCTAAGATATATGATATTTATTCATCATTTCAATCTAAAGTTTTATAATGTCTCATTTTACATAGTCGTATACTTAAACAATAATTCAAAATCATATGACATTCTACTTAAGATTTATGATAATTATTTACCATTTTAATCTAGATTTTTATACTGTCTCATATCATTACATACAAACTCATACTTGGATTACAATAAAAAAAAATTCCATGATATTATACTCATGTTTAGTGACATTCATTTATCATTTTAAACTAAGTTTCATAATGTTACACATTATATGGATATTCGTTATGAATCAAAATCATTTACACACTAAACAATACAAACAATAGATCCCATTGAAAGTTTAACTTTAATTTTCAATTAGGATCACAAACTCAAACTATACACAATAATCAACATAATCAAACTTTAAGTACCATGTGACGGACTCGTAATAATCCGTTGGATTAAGACTTGTTACACCAAACGTCATGTGGATACAAAGACTATTTTATTCCAGTACGATTTTCAATCCAGTCACAGTTTACGGTTTTTCATGACGAACACCTTTGACCTATAAGATCAAAGCATGTTATACCAAATGTCATGCTTACAGTATTAACCCCGACCAGATAAGGAATTCAGTCTATAACATCTTCCATCAACTTCTCTATGTGTTAAGTTTCGTATGACAGAGAGGAGCTAGAGGAATCATGTAAGGCCAATTGGCGTTGCGGGTGCACACGTAACTGGAATTTGCATTACATGAGAATTTCTAGTAAATCATGTTGTACAAGATGATAGCCAAAACGGAGAAACCTAAAACTCAAGATATTCAAACTCAAACACTTGATCGAGACACTAAACTTATTCAAATACTCAAAATCCTAAATTTCATTCTTAAACTTCATTCTTATTCAATAATTTATATTACACCGATATTTAAATCTCAAATTCAATGTTTTAGACCCAACTCAAGACTTTTAACTTATTCAAATGCTCGAAATTTTAAACTTCATTCTTAAATTTTAACATACTTTATATTACACTTGCATCAAATCTCAAATTCATGTTTTAGATTACAAATATCAAACCAAACACTTTAAATTCCATTCATAATTTAAATATCAGATTCAAAATACTGGACTATACTTATATTTGAATGACGATCCAATATTAAATACTACTTTTTACTCAAACAACGATCCAATATGTTAGACTATCATTTTCATTCAAATGCCAATTCCAAATCTTAGACGACCATTTCATCCAAATCAAGACTTAAGACTTCAAAACCATATTCAACGAACGTTCTATGCTTTTAAACTCTAAATGTAATCAAATGCTAGATTATCATTTTCTTTAAATTTCTGGCATGTTCAAATTCAGCCTAATCAATATATGATTCTAAACTTCATTAATTTTATACCTTATACACAAATTTGAATTATCATAATATATCCATTGTGAATGTTATCATAAGTGTTGGTTAGGGAATACATTCATGTATTGAAATGTGATGGATTAGTGGCTGGGTTCGCCCTGCATACACCCTATATATAAACATCATCAATACATGGAAGTAAATTTTAATCAGGAATTTTGGAAATATGACTCCAATTTGAAAATCTAAATCTATGACCTTCCGTTTAAAGTAGGGGAGAAGTTATCACCCACCATTTTTCTAAACGGTTTACCATGATCATTCGTATTCTAATAAACTTACTATCACATTATAAAACTCTCTGCCTTATTATTTGATCTTCGATAATATTTCAAACATATTCAAACACATAAACAATCTCTTTGAATGATTTTAAAACCACTAAGTCAGTATAGAGGCCAGATTTATGCTAAGCACATATTGGTTCTTTTTAATCTACTTCGTGGAAATAAATGCAATGGCCATCCTTAAAATTCTTTTCGTACAAAACGTGGACACTACAAGTTAATGGTTATACCCCTAGGTAACTAATACAACCGTGGTTTTCAGGAATCGGGGGCGAATCACCTATTTAACAAAATGCCTTATACAAATACACCTATGAAATTACATATCACGCTTTTATCTAAACACATCTCTAGACTACATTGATGGGACAAACTGTGCACCCTACTCATTACAACCCTCTTATCTCATTATCATTATGTTTCAATTCAAATCCATCATACTCAATTCAAGAAATCAAATAAGGACATTGGTCCTCGTGTCACAGTGCATTACCTACTCAACAAAAACAAAACTGAACACTAATCCTTTTATCGCTCGTCGACTAGTTTCATTATTATGAAGTAAAAAAAACACAACTATGTGATTTAGTTCCAAGCTTCTTTCCACACCTGGTGTTCCACGAAAATCACTGAAAATTCCATCAAACTATCTCCTCACATGGAGGTCCACTCGACATCCATAACATGACTAGGATTGTGACTTACAAACTCACAACAAATAAATCCTTTATGCATGCCCAATGATCCATGTGTCTTTCTCCCAATGTACATTGGTGATTCAATGCATCGGGTAGAGACCCGAGGATAATCGTAGATCGAGAAACCAATTATCTCTATAAACTTCTCAATGAGTGTTCATTGGTGAATCAATGCACTAATAGAGAAACTAGTGGGATCACAAAATGTAACCAACTCAAAACTAGTCAAATCTCAATAATTGGAATGATCACAAAGTCGGTTATGAACTTAAATTCATTTATACACATACCTCCTTGTGAGAGACTCCTTTTGGTTAATTTCGGGACGAAATTTTCTAAACTAGGGGAGACTGTAACATCTCAGAATTTCCGATCATATTTTCCGTTGGGTATTTATTATCGTTCGTTAATGAAAAGCTTACTTGGAATTGATCGTGTTACATTGTAGCTCGAATCATATTTATACATGTTATTTTAATGTGTACATATATGTGCTATTAATGTTTAGCAAAAAAAAAAAATAATAAATTTAATTAGTAATTAATTTAATTACTAAGGAAAATTAACACAAAAAAGAAGAATTAATATTAAAACAATATTTACATACTTTTATATGAAATAAAAGTTTAAATAAACTCATTTATCAAGTTTGTGGCCAAAATGCAAAGAAACAAAGTAAAACTAGAATAAACGGTTACATGGTGTCCAAATTCTGAAATCAGAAACAAGGAGGGGTTTATAGTGCCAACAACTAGAAGTATTAAACATGATGACTGGTCAACACCCACTTGGGCGACCCACAACTCGTGCACTTCTTCCTCCTCACCCACGAACCGACCCGATTTCCTCTAAACGGGTCCGAGAATTCAAGACAACCTCACATTCTCAAAATTTAGATCCAAACTCGGTTTTGTTAGGCAAATTCAATGCCATAATCAATTATGGTTTTTAATTCTTTAATCATTCATAAATGCCAGTAATCAATCCGAATTGAAACTCCTACCCACGATTAAAACTCGACCATTATCTTGGGTACGTGCATAAAACCCAACCTCATTCAACTGGGTTTTGATTTTCACACACAATACTACTAAAATATATCAGTTCGATCATGTTTTTGCTCTGTTTTGGGATTCCGGTCGAAGCCTCGACCGTAATACTTCACCTCAGTGCAAGGTACACCATCTTACTCTTTTTGTTTTTCTGATCAAAAGCCCCTTATCAATTTCATAAACAAATATCGAAACAGATTGATTTTGATCGAACTAGATTCTAGGACTAGTATGAAATCTGGGATTGAACTAAATCGTGGTTAATAAACATTGTAACTCTGATTAGTTACGAAGAACCCACCTTGGCCAACTGGTAAAACGCGTGCCTCCTACAGAACCTACCCGGGTTCTAGCCTCTGGAACCCTAATTTTTGGATGGTTTTTGTTCCTTTTTAGATTTAATCAACTTTAAATATTATAACTTACAATAATCATAACTAATTCATTTTTAATCAGATTATAACCCACTTTATATCAAAATTCATCATTTTAAAAACTTGATTTTATTAAAATAATAAAATGGAATTTTGATCAATTTATGAAAAAAGTTATATTTTAAGTCATAAATTTATAAACCAAACATTAAATCCACAAAACACTTGAACAAAATAACAAAACATTTAAGTTAATAAATATATAATCATAACATTATTTAGAGTAAGTTATTTACTTTAACTAATAATGTTATTCATTTAAATCTAAAAAAACATACTTATATTTATTTAACAAATTTAAATAAATATAATTAATCAATCTTGATGTAGAAACCAAACTAAATTTATATACTCATCGTACTATTATTATAGTCTAGAATTATACTTATATACATATATTCAATCGCTTAGGTTTGTCGTGGTCTTGGAAACTAAGCACTTTCGAATTTGTCAACTGATTAATTTCGAAAATTGAAAATTTTCGAAATTGATAAGTTTCGAAATTGAGATAACTTCGAATTTGCTTCTAACCGATAACTTTGAAATTAATTCTAATTTCGAAATTGCTGCTATCTTCGAATTTGATGCTGAATCTTTCAAACTTGACAAATTTTGGAGGGAAAATCTTCAAGGAATCTTCATGCATGCATCTTCGTGCAAATCAACCAAATTCTTCTCAATTTTCAATCTTCGAATCCTTTAATCTTCAAATTGCAATCAAAAGATCACAATTAACCTCCAATTAATCCAAAATCAATATGTTTGATCAAAACTTGAATCAAACAAACTTCAAACTTTGAAAGAAACGTGAATTCCTCAAATCTTCATCTTTGAGAATGCAATCGATGTAAAAACGCTTGATCTTAGAACCTAATGCTCTGATACCACTTGTAGATCCGTGATCAGTTGGAATCTCACTAAGATCAATATCGTGAGTACGTGCGGAATACGTAAACAGATAAGCGCGTATACATCAAACACATATGATATAAGAGAGAGATAAATATGAAGATAATAGTACACATGATATCATACAAAGTGTTTTGATTTCACTAATTCAATATTGAAATTAAAAACGATCAGAAATGGAAAACGTACATTACAAAATAAAACGAAAACTATTAATACTAAATTAGATTCGAAAATTTCCGAATCTAATTATGTTCGAATCTATTTAACAAGTTCGAAATATTTCGAACTTATTAACTAGATTCGAACTCTGGTAGTTTCGAAATCTATCGAAACTGACTAAGTTTGAAACTTCGAACTTAGACAGTTTCAAAGATAACTAGCTTCAAAACTTAACAATTTCTAATTAATAAAAATATTACATTAAAGTTTCAATTAAACAAAACAATTACACAGAAAGCTAATCTAGTTACTAAACATGCGATCTTCTTTTTTTCTCCGAACATTTGATATACTTTCGGGTTCCAACAAACTCCCCCTTAGCAATTACTCGGTGATAGTCTTCTTATTCTTTCCATCGCGCGCGGTAGATGACTTCCAGTATGTATTCCATTCTGAATAAAGACAGCCAACACCCTTTGAAATTGTTTAGCTTCTAAGATATGATCTTTATGAAATTGGATTGTTTTCTCATTCAGTACCTTCAAATCTGACTCACTCAGATTTATTAAGTTAATCGGATCTAACAATCTGAGTATCTCTTTGTTTGCATTGTCTAGAAATACTGCTTCAGATGTTTCACCGTCCAAGTACCACAGTTTCAGATTTTTTATAATGTCCATGTCAAACCGTTTTAATGGAATATGTTTCAAACTTTTATTCGGTTTAAACTCATACCTTATCCGCGGTTTTCTTGTAATCCAATCCAAATCATTTGGAATTGGAATCTTTTTCAGCTTCTGAGGAGTAATCTCCTCAAACACTCCTGACTTAACTTCTTTTAGGATGATATTTTTTATGCACAAAGCAGTATCATCACCCGAATGGTTTATCATTCTTTGTTCAGCTAAGCTCTTAATTCACACAATGGAAATTTGTTAAACGATTTAATACTTCGTTTCAGATATTGAACACCATCCATACGTTTAATCACAAAAAACGTTTAACTCTTTATCGTATGCCCAGCTAAGAATTTTTCCAACACACTCACACATATTTTTATAAGACTTTTCACCACAGGCACCTTAATCCTTTCCGAGCTTCGTTTCCCACGTGTCGTCACAATCTTTAATTATTTCTTCGAGACTTTTAACTGGTACCTGACTGTCTTCAAACATACTTCTCAATCCAGAATGTGGAAACAATTTTTCTTGCGCCTTTCTCACTTTCTTTCTTTCTTTATCTTGCTTAATCACATTATCCCAATTAACTTCTTTAAAGTCTGGACCGGGAATCCATTTACCCTCTTCCAGATCTGAGTTATAATCTTCACTAATCGTACTATCAGAATTGTCAAACACAGGCTCAAAATCAAACTGAGTATCTTTCAACTCATCATCCACATCACTAACAAACTCCTCATCTAACTCATATAATCCAATCAAAGCACCAATCATGTCATCAGGATATTCGTTTTGATAATCTGACACAACTGTCTCAACCATAACACTATGCTGCTTCTCTTTTCCTTTGCCTTTGTCAGTCTGTTTATCAGACTCCCCATGAGACACAGCAGCACGTGTTGTTTCAGTTTGTTTATCAATATCAGTTCCAGTTGGTGGTTGTGAACCTGAAGCATCCTTGCCTTTATCAGTATCAACATCATCACCCACGGGTCTTTGTTTACTTGTTTGTGCATCAACTCTACATGAACTCTCCCCCTGAGTTGATGGCAACAAATTCAAATGATTCAAAATCTAAAACAACGAACCTTCATGAGCTTTCAACACAGTTGATACTTTATTCTGCAAATCCTTTGTAAACTGTTGTTGATCATTCAGTCGCTTATTAAATGTTTCAACAGTTGTAGTAGCAACAACAGTATTTTCATTCATTTTAACACTCATTTGTTCAATTTGTTTATTCAGATAAACAATAATGGATTTTAAAACCTTAACATCTGATGCATTCGCTAATTTGACCCGTTCCAACTCAGTCGTAAGAATATCGACTTGAGCTTGTAACTGAGTAACCTGATTCAGCAAACTTGTAACTTGGCTCGACGTAGGACCAAAAGTAAAATCAATGTCATCAATACTACCCACATTTCCAACATCTGGAATATCGTTCAAGCCAGCTTCTAAACTCTATGGAAAATTAGCAAACTCAGATTGTGTTTCTGTTGAAGTTGAAGTTTGAGTGTTTGACGGTTGTGCCTCAGTGATTGGAGATGTAGTTGATGTAGTGAAAACTACAGGTGCAATAACATGAGCTAAAACTAGTAGAGAAATTGGTGGAATATAATCTGGATCTAGATCTTCATCGATTAAACGTCGTCTCTTCTCAATAGTAACAAAAATCTCACCAGCACGAGTGGTAACCAATTCAACATTCTTACGCTTTAACGGCTGAACTGTAGAATCTTCAGGATCAGATTCTGAGTTAGATGAATCAGAGGTTGATTCAACTACTCCTTCCATTTGTGCTTTCGATGACGATTGACGATTCAACGGATTTGGTGATGGTATAGGCTCAGCAACCGTAACAGTAACTGGTGGAAGTTCAATTGCAAGTGGTAAGGGTTGTGTAACTCGTTGTTGAGGTGGAATAACTGGTGGTGAAGGTTGAACTGGTGGTTCAGGTGGTGGAACGTGTGGAACCGGTTGTTGTTGATGTTGTTGTCTCGCACGACGAACCCGTGGTTGTACTTGTGGTTGAGCATCCAAATTAACATTATCTTCTGGATGAAACCAGAGATCATTCGTGGGTGGCACAAAATTCTCATTAATCACATGTCCAAATACCGGTGTAACAACCGTATGCAAGCCATTTTTCGGATGACAATCTACAAAGATTCGCTTATTCATAATCGGAATGCGAATTTGTGGTCCAACTTTAGGAAATGTTGGATATTTATGATAAAAAATCATCGTCAAGAACCGAGGATATTGTAAGAATCGCTCGTTGGATCCAGCAGAAATTTGTTTAACCAGAAAGTCAAATATCAATTGACTGATATTCAATGGTTTGTTTAACACCAATGCAGCAATAATTCCTTGGAATGCAACAGACAAAGTATCAGATCCCGACTTTCGTGTTGACATCACCATCATAACCACATGAAACAAATATCGCCATTAACCATACAAATATTTCTTTGCCAACTGAGAACTGTCAATATCACCATTGTAACCTATTCTCTGAAACGTTCCTTGAATCGTGGCAATTGGAATAGACAATGGATCTGCATAAGTGTCTCCACATTGTAAAGTCGCTCGAATATCATGAACTGAAATATCAATGTCTTGATCATGTACCCTAGAATGAATAACCGAAGGATTCACTGTGGCATCATGACTAGCATGTCTCCAAAACGAACTGATATGCTCGTGAATAATAATTGGAGTTGCAGAAGCTGCATGTGCAATTCTTGAACGTCTGATAAAACTAATCATATCCCGAACAAAGTTGCTTCTTTGAGATCCAAATCTAACAACGCCACAACATTGTGCTTGTTGTTGAACAATCGATCATCTGTTTTTAAAACAAAATAAAAAAAATATTAGAAAAAATTTTGTTATAAAACAAAAATTTTGTAAAAGTTGTAAATTTTTCCAAGTATGGATAATTTCGAAACTGTGTTATGTGTAAATAAGTTCGAAGTATATTTCGAACTTATGTTAAATTCGAACTTAACATAAGTTCAAACCTGATAAAAATGGTTTAACTAAAATTAACTTCGAACTCTTTCGAACTTGATAATATTTTCGAAATTAATATAAGTTCGAAATTATAAGAATGTTAATTTCGAATATATATTAATTTCGAAAATGATTAAAAATTTCAATAAGTTCGAAATCTTTTAATTTCGGAATATCTTCGAAATTACTTTTAAAGAAAACATAATTTCGAAACTATTCCAAAATTAATCACTTTGAAATTAATAAAACCGAAGATTTATTAACTTCGAAGTTACTATTAATTTCGAATATATGAAATTTCAAATCAAAATTATTAAGTTCGAAATATGTACCTATCAGTTTCGAAATATGAATATTAACCCAATTCTTATTAGAATGATTAATCGGTGATTACCAGCCATATTATCAATTCTAATGATCTATTTGACGATTAAGTGATTTTGAGCACAAGTTCGGAAGTTTCAACAGTAGATTCGAATTTGAGAGTAGTTTCGGAAAAAGTAGGTGAGAATGAAATTGAATTTCGAAACTACCATATTTATATCACCCTTGTCTTCGAACTCTTAATAAGTTCGAACTTATCACCTTGCATTTCGAATCTAATAAATTTGAATTTGATCAAATTCGAATTTATTTTCTCAAACACAAAAATAACAAAATAAAAACACAAAAACATCAAAAGATATAAAAATAAAAATAAAAATAAAAGTAAAAATAAAAGTAAAAATGAAATTGAAAACGACACATGATCTCAAAAATATACTAATTTAAAAATTGTGATACTTCCTTTGAAATTCATATATAAAAGCTTCATACAAATTTACATTTTGTATTAATCAGACAATATTTTATCATTTCTCTTAAAAACATATTAATTGCAAAAGACGATAACATATACCTAAGATAGAAATTGTTAAATCAAGTATAACCAATTTTTCTATATTTTTCTATATAAGAATATGCAAATCATATATGATTGCTAGTATATTGATCCAATTTAAGCTATCTTCAATCATTGATGTTTATCAAATTTTAATTTAGTAATCTATTCTTAATGATTTTTCACACAATCAAGAATATCCCCGTTTTGTGAATTTCCTAACTCAGAATACTGCAATTGTGTTTATTTTATGGTACCTTATACTGAAATGATCATGCAAAAATAATATTGACGTGTCTATAACTCTTTCCTTAAAATTGAACTATTCATATTCTCAGTTAGAGTCCAAGTTATAAACAAAAATAAGCAATAAATTAAATAGTTTAAAAACATTTATAATCCTCACTATCAGGTAGATATTTACATATGCACAGAGATAGCACATAATTATAAAGCAGAATATTCTTTTCAAAAATGAAACACATGATCATAGCAGCTTAAAATTTATATTCTTTTAACAATTTGCAATTATCTAAGTCAAATAACAATTTGAGCCATGATATGAACTCACAAAAAAATAGATTACAGATATAGTTACATATTCATTATTAATCAATAATTGTTCAAGCCTACTATGCATATTATAATATGTATTTGTAATTACAATTATTATTCTTTTCAAATTCAAATTTGTTGGAACATGAAGATTATCAACTGCTCGGAGATAAAATGAAGATTACATGTTTAGTTACTAGATTAGATGTTTATGTTTAGGTTAATTGAAAATGTAATTTTTTGTTGTAAAGTATTAGTTTCGAATTGGTTAGTTTCGAAGTGTTTCAGTTCGAAATTGTCAATTTCGAACTTAATCAGTTTCGAAATTATTCGAAACTGATCAGTTTCGAAATAGATTAACAAGTTCGAATTAGTTTCAAACTTGTTCATCAAATTCTAAATTAATCAGTTTCAAAATTATTCGAAACTGATTATTATAAATAGTTTTTCTTTTATTTTGAAATGTATGCTTTCCATTTCTTATCGTTTGTAACTCAAATATTGAATCAGTGAAATGAAAACTCTTTGGATTACATTTTGCATATTATTCTCTTCATCTTTATCTCTTTCTTATTTCACATGCGATTGATTGATACGCGCTTATTGGTTTACGTATTCCGCACGTATACGCAATATTGATCTTAGTGAGATTCCTACGGATCACGGACCTACAAGTGCTATCTGAGCATTAGGTTATAAGATCAAGCGTTTTTACATCGATTGCATTATTGAAGATGAAGATTTGAAGATTTTCACGTTTCTTTCAAGTTTGAAGTTTGTTTGATTAAATTTTGGATCAAACACGTTGATTATGGATTGATTGGAGGTTATTTGTGATCATTTGATTACAATCGCAAGAGTGAAGGTTTCTTGATTGAAGATTGATAAGAATTTGATTGAATTTGCATTAAGATGCATGCATGAAGATTCATTGAAGATTTTCCCTCCAAAATTATCAAGTTTGAAAGATTGAGTATCATTTTCAAAATTGATTATCAGTTTCGAATTTCAGTCATCAGTTTCGAATTTGGTCATCAGTTTCGAATTTCAGTCATCAATTTCGTATTTTGATCATCAGTTTTGAATTTAGACATTCAGTTTCGAATTTGGACATTAGTGTCGAATTTGTCTAATCAGTTTCTAATTTTTGTCAGTTTCTAATTTTCATCAGTTTCTAATTTTCATCATTTTCTAATTTTCATCAGTTTCTAATTTTCATCAGTTTCTAATTCTCATCAGTTTCGAATCTGTCAAATCAGTTTCTAATTTCAAATCAGTTTCGAATTCGTCACTTCAGTTTCGAATTTCAGATCAGTTTCGAATTTATCACATCAGTTTCGAATTTAGTTTCGAATTTGCCATGTCAGATTCAAAATCTTCACTAAATTCGAAGTTTTCTTAGTATTGAGAAAACAATGTCGAATTCATCGGGATTGTCAGCTCTTGTCAGTGAAAACGAAGCCGGAACGATGACTAAGCCACCAAAGCTTACGTCACTCGTAGATTATTCCTCATGGAGCTCAAGATTTGAATCTTTCTTATCGATTGTGAATCCAAGTCTTATGATTCCTATCGAGGAAGGATATGAACAACCATTGTTAAATGGTCTTCCGAAGAATGTTTCTCGTTTAACTGAAGAGGAGAAGAAAGAGTATGACTTGGAAAAGAAAGCGTACGCATTACTCACAATGGCTCTTACTAAAGAAATTCATCAATCGTTTAAAGTTCATCGAAAATCGAAAGCTTTGTGGGATGCGTTGGCAAAACGATGTGAAGGAAGTGATCAATTGAAAAAGAGTAAACGTGGATTGTTACGCAAACAATTTGACTTGTTCAAATGTCAAGAAAATGAGATGTTTGAAGAACTGGTGACGCGGTTTACATTGTTGTTTGGTGAATTGTTATCATTAGATCACGAGGTCAAGTTTGAAGAAATGAATGAGAAGTTGTTGAATGCACTCCCAGAATCTTGGGAGTTGTATGTTATGCTGATACGAGAAAACACTGATTTGTTGACTATTGAACTTGACACTCTGATTGCAAGATTGCAATCGTATGATTTGGAAATGCAAAAGAAGAAAGCGGGAACTAAGTATTCTGTTCAAAATCCAAGTTTGTATATGAAAACTCCCAATGCATCTCCGGCATCTGATTCTATTGCTTTTCTATCCAATATTGATGAATCTGCAAACAAATATGAGAATTCTGATGTTGAAGTTTGTTTTATTGCAAATTCTGGTAAAAGTAGTTCTAGTAGTTCTGACAGTCAGAAGAAAAGTCTTAAAATTACACAAGATCAATTTGCATGATTTGTTTGTGGATGATGCTAAGAGGCTAACTGATGAAGACATGGATCAACTTGATCCAGAGGATTTAGAAGAAATTGATATTCAGTGGCAGTCGGCAATGCATGCTTGTAGAACCAAACGATTCTTACAACGCACTAGTAGAACTGAATTCAAAGGAAAATCCAAAAAGAAGCTTGGTTATTCAATGCAAAAGGTCAAGTGTTATCGATGTGGAGATCTTGGACATTTTTGCAGGAGACTGTGAATTGGAAGAAGATAAGGTTGTTTTTGGAGATCAAAAGGTTGACAGGTTTGATCCTAGATCTAGTTCCAAGGATAAGGCTAGTACAAGTACTGCCTTGTTTGTTAATGATGACTCTGAAGGAACTGACTAGTTTTATCATGCGGATGAGGTTGTGATGAATGAAGAAAGTGACGAGCATGTGGCATTCATGGCTCAAGAAACTGGTAAAAAGGTACAAACTACAAATTCTAAATTCTTACCAAAATATTTAAAATGTCGTTGTTATGCAGCAAAATTGGACATGGTAAATGATCAAAATCAAACCTTGGTAGTTGATGTTATTTGACTTAAAGCACAAAACAAAGAATATGCAACGAATGAACAAATATATAAAAAAGGAACCGATTCACAATTAAAAGATATTCATTCTTTAAAATTGAAATTGGCTGATCAAGAAGATAACATCATTCACATTTATAA
>WOUH02029691.1:0-13399 GCA_009936405.2 Stevia rebaudiana
TAAAACTATATATATTATGTAATGAAATGCTCACCAACTACTTTTGTAGTTGATACTTTTATTTTACGTGTGTAACATGTTAAGTGAAGATCTCATTATGCAAATCTTGGATGCATGGGCCTAGATTAATAAACTGGATTTACTATTTGCATTTGCTTTTGTTTGTCGTTATATTTGAACAATGTATGTTATTTGGAATTAATAAAATCAAAACTTTCGCATGTTAAATATTGTAACATTAGTGGCACGTGTGATGAACAATCGTATCACGCTCCGACGATTCCGCCGTCAGTTGGGGTGTGACAAGAGCTATTATCAATGTACATGGAGTATGGGAGCAGATTGAACCGCGTACAGGTGTTAATGTAAAAAAGAACAACATGGAAATTTCACTATTGTTTCAATCTATTCCCGAACAGATCGTGAATCTAACAACAGCCAAGGAGATGTGGGAGGCGTTGAAAACCCAGAATCTCGGCGTTGATAGCATTCGTTGAAGGAGGCTTTAAACCTTATTAAACGATTTTGAGAACCTGAAATTGAAGGACCAGAGCACTGTTGATGAGTTTGCATCGTCACTATCTGGTCACGCGTCTAAAGCAACTGCTTTGGGTTCAACGTTTGATGAACCTAAGTTGGTAAAGAAGTTCCAGAATGAGTTACCGAGACGATTTATTCACATGATAGCCTCAATAGAACAAGTTGTGGATCTCAAAACTATAACCTTTGACGATGTGGTGGGTCGGTTAAAGGCACATGAAGAAAGAATTAAGGGGGAAAAGGAGCCGACTAATACATAGAACAAGCTAATGCTTTTGACGTGGAGAAACATCTTTAAGTGATATTTGCCCTCAAGATGCAACTGAAAAACCAAACTAATTTACTCAGGAATCACCGTAATTCTTCTTACCAAAACCGTAGGCCCCATGCAGGGTTAAATCACTAACATCAAGGATTTGGATAATTGGTGAAAGTGTTACATATTAGGAGGGCGTATAAAATATCATTTGTATGGGATTTCTTTTATGTTTATTTACCATTTGGGTCAAAAACATATTGGGCGACTTGTATCATGAGCCAAGTCGCGCAATTCGTAAAATCCAATATTTCATTTGGTTTGCGATTGGTTGAAACTCCTTTCAACACTCGACTTGATTAGTTTTATATACCTTATTAAAACTAAGTCGGTAATTATCGCGAACCGCTTTTAAACTAACAAGTTTAAATATTTATAAAATAAACTCTTTTATTTTATAATCCGTTTTTATCTTTCATATAAAACTCATTTTATTTAAATGTGTTTTTAAGTAATTATAAATCCCTTTTTATATTTACTATTGTTTTATAGTGATTGTGAAAATATTTTGTTTTTGTCAGTTAATTATTTCATAATTATCAACTATTATAAGCAACAAAATAAGTATGACACGAGCCTTGATCTAAGTCGTTTGGTTTGGTTCAAGACATCAAACGCAAACCAAACTAGTCTAGGGTTTAAAAATCAACAACTTGAATGTAGGCTCCATCCTACTCCTTTTCATCACAAATCTCATACAAACATATACATATATACATGAATATGCGTTAATATATGTATATATATAATTATTTATGTTAAACAAATTAATAAATCAAATAATAATTACACAACATAAATAAAACAAAATAAAGAGGTTATTGATTTTTTTTTATTTAAAAAAAATTAAGAATATAATCTTTATATAAGTTATATATGATATTTGCATTTCTAAGTTAATGTGGTCAAAATAAGAGAAACCAAACTTAAATTTAACATTAAAAGGGACATGGTGTCCTAATTATGAGAAATGAAACAAGTAAGGACCAAAGTTGCTAAATACCAAAACTCGCGACCCAGATTTCCTTTGGATAACCCACCAACCCGTGAACATCCCCTTCTTCACCCATCTGGACCCGTTTTGGCCCTCCTTGACCCGGTTTACCTTCACGCGGTTACAACACATTACATGAGCTGTAACCTTCACAAAACATTCCTAAAACGCATAAGAATTGATTGAATGTATCAATTTGGTAATATCCTTTCTAAAATAAACAAATCAATCGTATGGAAACTGAGGTAATACTCATTGTCGTGTATAAATACCCCTCTAAACCCGTCGAGTCTAGTTTTCGAACACATGTCGGAAACCACCACCACCACCGTCGTGAGTCATGGATGGAACCCCGATCTTTGTTTCTACTCATCCTAAATCCGAGGTAAGACCACCATTCGACTCGTTTTTTAATAAAGGTTAAAAGCCCCATGTTTAATTCGACTACTGAACATCAACCAGATTGGATTCGGGACGGAAAAATCTAGGGTTCTTATTTGGCAAGAAGATTCAAACGAGCTGGAGGTTAAAGCATTTAGAAACATAATACAAAACGCAGATCCCACCCTTGGCGGGGTGGTTAAACAGTCGCTTGCTACCCCTAAGGTTGCGGGTTCCACTCTCACCCTACGCTTCTTTGAACCGGGTGGTTAAACAGTCGCTTGCCACCTCTAAGGTTGTGGGTTCCACTCTCACCCTGCGCTTCTTTGAACCAGGTTTTTGCTTTTGAACATATTTTCGAGATTAAATCAATTTTAAATGCATTAAGCTTAATTAATTCATTTTTAATCAGTTTTTAACCCACTTTATATCAAAGTTCATTATTTTTAATTTCCAATTTAACAAAAATATAATTTTTAATATTCTGTAAAGATTATGGAAAAGTTATTTAAAACTATTAACTTTATAAAATTTAAAACTATAAAATTTGCAAATAAATTTCTAGAATAACAAGTTAATTTTTCAAAATATTATTTAAACATTTACAAACTATATTACTTAATTAATAGTATATTAGTTGGATAAAACATTTAGTTTAGTAAATCTATACTTAACTAAATATAAACATTAAATAAGAATAGAACCTTATTCGTATTTTAGTTTATAATTTAAACTATTATTTAACCATAACAAAATAATATTCTTAATTTTAAACAACACTTTTGTTTATTTAAAACTTATATTTTATAATTTTAAAAAAATTGTGATATATAATTTAATCTCACGTTGTGTTTACTTAAATTATAAGAATAGAAGAACAATAGATACTTATGTCTAATTATATTCTAGGTTGATTGTGATCTTGGAATTTCACAACTATTCGAGTTGTAATAATTTGGATTGCTTTCGCAACCTGTGAGTATTTTTCTAATCTTTTACTCCCGTTTACTTTTACTTTCGGGCTGTTACACATGTTTCTACTAAATCATTTTTAATCAAACACTATTCAACTTTACATGCGAATTTTATATGCTTATTTGATTATGTGATATAGTATGTGCTTAATCGTATTATTTGCTATTTGATCATACATTTTCATGCATTCATTAAACTTACATGCATCCATCAGACTGTAAGAGATTGTGTATCTTTAACGGTTTGATAAAGTCTATTAGAGAGTTTTTTTTTATCTCTCATCATGTTTATCTACCGTCAAATGAAAGGGATTTGATTATCCTTAGTAATTTGATGAAGGCTATTTCATACATCATTAGACTTAAGATATTGTGTATCTCTAAAAGATGACTCAGAGAGTGTTTTATCTCTCATCGTATTTATCTACCGTCAAATGAAAGGGATTTGATTATCCTTAGTAGTTTGTTGAAGGCTTATTCATACATTCATACATTCAGTAGTTTATCATCAGACTTAAGAGATTTTGTATCTCCATTAGTTTGGTGTAGACTATCACTATTCATACATTCATTTATTTACCGTAATTCTTATAAACATTGAATCACATGTTTTCTGTAAAACTCATATACATATATATAATGAAATTCTCACCAACTACTTTTGTAGTTGATACTCTTTATTTTACATGTGTAACAGGTTTAGTGAAGAATATTCGTGACAATCTACGAAGCATGGACCTAGACTAAATAAACTAGTTATTTATTTGTATTTGTCTAATTTGAACGATGAATTACAATTTGATTCAATAAAAGAAATCTTTTACACGTTAAATATTGTAACACTTAGTGGCACGTGTGATGTACAATCGTATCACGCTCCGATGATTCCGCCATCGGTTGGGGTGTGACACCAAGATCTCCAACTTCATGCTCCCTATTATCTCCATTTTTATCATGATTCCAATTGATCGGTTACATTTATAAAATACTAACTAATTTATAAAATTAAAATCTAATCTATTACATCGGGCCCAAATACCCGTATAATACAAAATTTCAAATTCAACCAAACAACAACAAAACCAAAAAATTACACCAGGTTTGATCTAAGGCTTGAATCATCATCACAATCACAACCAAACAATTAAAGGCTCGATCTATTGTAAACAAAAGTTTTGACAATTAAAAACATAAGATCAATGATTATTATGTCTAAACGCGTGTAAAAGTGGCTCTGATGATGCGGTAGATAATTAGGGTGTTTGTTGGCTCATAGGTTTTCGTCCTTGTAATGTTCTTTTGTTTGTAATGACTTTCCCTATATATGAAATTTATGCTTTTCCTTGTTGTCTTGATCTGTTTCGTTTTTATCTTTTGTCTTTGTTTTGTTTTATTTGGCTTGTTGTGCTGCTTCTTTTATTGACTTGTCTCTTTTGGCATGTAGTTTGTTGTCTTGTGAAATCTTATGTATGAATTGTGTAAGAGTCAGTACCATCCTAGCGTGAGTGTCGGAGACTCGAAGCCTTGTTCTTGTTAGGATCTTCCCGGCTTGGGTGCCGGAGGCTTGAGGCCTTGTTTTTGACAACTTGGGTCAAGTTTCATGTTGGATTAACAGCTTGGGTTAACTTTTTTATGAATTATGAAAGGTTCAAGACCATTTCAACACTCGTGCAGGAGGCCTGAGACTTTGTTCTTGACATCTTGGGTCAAGTTTGATGTTGAGTTATTTTTATGAATTGTGCAAGGGTCAGGGCCATCCCGGCACGTATGCTGAAGGCCTGAAACCTTGTACTTGACAGCTTGGGTCAAGTTTTACGTTGAGTTAACATCTTGGGTTAACTTTTTATGAATTATGCAAGGGTCAGGGCCATCCCGGCACGTATGCCGGAGGCCTGAAACCTTGTACTTGACAGCTTAGGTCAAGTTTTATGTTGAGTTAACAGCTTAGGTTAACTTTTTATGAATTATGCCAGGGTCAGGGCCATCCCGTCATGTATGTCGGAGGCCTGAAACCTTGTTCTTGACAGCTTGGGTCAAGTTATATATTTGGTTAACAGCTCGGGTTAACTTTTTATGAATTATGCAAGGGTCAGGACCAACCCGACATGTGTGCCGGAGCCCTGAGACGTTGTTCTTGACAGCTTGGGTCAAGTTATATATTTAGTTAACAGCTCAGGTTAACTTTTTATGAATTATGCAAGGGTCAGAAACAACCCGGCACGTATGCCGGAGGCCCGAGACCTTCTTCTTGATAGCTTGGGTCAAGTTATATATTTGGTTAATAGCTTGGGTTAACTTTTTATGAGTAATGCAAGGGTCTGGACAAAGTCGGCACGTATGCCGGAGGCCTGAGACCTTGTTCTTGACAGCTTGGGTCAATTATATATTTAATTAACAGCTCAGGTTAACTTTTTATGAATTATGCAAGGGTCAGGACCATCCCAACACGTATACTGGGGCCTAAAACCTTGTTCTTGACAGCTTGGGTCAAGTTATATATTTAGTTAACAGCTCGGGTTAACTTTTTATGAATTATGCTAGGGTCAGGACCATCCCGACAAGTATGCCGGGTCCTGAAACCTTGTTCTTGACAGCTTGGGTCAAGTTATATTTCTAGTTAACAGCTCGGGTTAACTTTTTATGAATTATGCAAGGGTCAGGACCATCTCGGCACGTATGCCGGGGGCTTGAAACCTTGTTCTTGACAGCTTGGGTTAAGTTATATATTTAGTTAACAGCTCGGGTTAACTTTTTATGAATTATGCAAGGGTCAGGACCATCCCGGCACGTATGCTGGGGGCTTGATACCTTGTTCTTGGCAGCTTGAGTCAAGTTATATTTGTGGTTAATAGCTTGAGTTAATTTTTTATGAATAATGCAAGGGTCAGGACCAACCCGGCACATATGCCGGAGGCCTGAAACCTTGTTCTTGACAGCTTGGGTCAAGTAATATTTCTAGTTAACAGCTCGGGTTAACTTTTTATAATTATGCAAGGGTCAGGACCATCCTGGCACGTATGGCGGGGGCCTGAAACCTTGTTCTTGACAGCTTGGGCCAAGTTATATATTTAGTTAACAGCTCGAGTTAACTTTTTATGAATTATGCAAAGGTCAGGACAATCCTGACACGTATGCCGGGGGCCTGAAACCTTGTTCTTGATAGCTTGGGTAAAGTTATATATTTGGTTAACAACTTGGGTTAACTTGTTATGAATAATACAAGGGTTAAGACCAACCTGACACGTATGCCGGAGGCCTGAAACCTTGTTCTTAACAGCTTGGGTCAAGTTATATTTTTAGTTAACAACTCGGGTTAACTTTTTATGAATTATGCAACGGTCAAGACAAACTTGGCACGTATGTCGGAGGCATGAAACCTTGTTTATGATGCATGAGATATTGAAATTTTCGTACTTTATTTATCTTTCTTGTGATCGTTACATATAGCATGGTTTTAACTGGGCAGTATTCCATGTTCTTGGTATTTCGTCCTCGTTTAAATGTACCGGTTTATAGGCCCCCTTTCCCAAGTTTTCTTTGATGATGTAAGGGCCTTCCCAATTTGGCCTGAGCTTTCCAGAGGGTATTTCTTTGCTTGCTTTGTTGTTTCTTAGGACGTATTCCCCGGCTCGGTATGTTTTGACTTTCACCCTTTGGTTGTAAAATTTCTCCAATGTTTGTTTGTACTTTGCTTCTTTTATTGCAGCTGCCTCTCGTCGTTCTTCAAGTAGATCGAGATATTTTAGTAATTCCTGGTCATTGTTTGACTCGTTTCTTGTTTTGACTCGGTGTGTGGGGATGTTTACTTCAGCCGGTATGAAAGCTTCCGCGCCATATGTTAGGCTAAAAGGTGTTTTGTGGTTGCTTGTTTTTGTCAAAGTTCGATGAGCCCATAACACGTGCGGTAGCTCATCGACCCAGTTGCTGCCGTGTTGGGTTACTCTCTTTCGTATCCCATCCCCTATGCTTCGATTTATTCTTTCAATTTGGCCATTGCCTTGGGGGTGAGCAATGGATGTAAATATTTATTGTATCCCCAGTTCTTTACACCATTTCTGCATTTTCTTGTTTGCGAACTGTGTGCCGTTGTCGCTGACGATATATAGTGGTAGGCCAAAATGACATATTATGAATTCCCATATGAATTTCTTAATACGGGGAGTATCTATTTTTTCTAACGGCTTCGCCTTTACCCATTTGGTGAAGTAATCTACTGCATCCACTATGTATTTCACCCTTCCGGGACCTTTAGGGAACTGTTCGGAGATGTCGATGGCCCATTTTTGGAAAGGCCATGCTGATTGTACCAGTATGGGTTGTTTGGATGTAGTGATAATGGTGCATGTTGTTGGTAGGGTAAGTGTGACACCCGTCTACTTTCCACGTCTGCTTTTGACTTATTTTGTACGAACATTTATGCGTGTTAAATTAAAAACGTGAACTATGACCTTGATTGCTTATATATTTAAATATGTAAGTAGAACTTATCTAATAAATGGTGATATGACGTGCAAATTCAACTAGTGAATGGATTTGGTGCCATAACAACAAGACGTGATAATCTTGCTACACCTACTATCCCGGATTCGCTAATCAATATCTAACGGATAACTAAAATCCATGACACTGAACGTCGGATATCCGTATAATACGAAAGGCAATCAAAGAATATTATCAATTACGCGAACTAAAAATCCAAGACACACGTATATGCATATATATACATATGTATACGAAACCAATAACATGTAAATATGAATGACATAGTTCATTAATTGAATATAACACATTAAAAGGTTACAATTAATCAAATGCACCGAAACATGACATAATATGACTACATGATGCATGCATACATGTAAACTAGCTCACTAACTAGTGATCAAATGACAACCAACACAAGTAACTATTAGTTACTTGCAAATCTTTCATGAGTACAAGGAAATCTAAAAAAAAATTAGAACACCATACCTAGATCTTTGACCATATCCCTTTACTTAATCAAATCAACCTTCACAAGATCACCCATCAAAACCCACCACACTTTCTCTCTTTTCCTCCTTGTTTGGTCGTAGCTTTCCCCTCCACTCTCTTTCTTGATTTTTTTGTTCTTCATTTATCATCTTCTATAACCTTAAATCCTTCATTGATCATAACAAACCACCATGGAGTTTCTTTTTCTATATTTTTCATTGAAGAATACCTACTAGTGGAGTTTTGGAGCCTAATATCTCAAAATCTTGGGATTTATTTGAAGAATTCAAGTGTAGAAGATTTGGTGATCATCTTTCCAAGTTCATCCATCCTCACTATCTTCTTTTATTATTTCATCAAGCTTGGAGTGGGTATACATTCTAAACTTTCATTTTCTTTATAAATCTTAGCTTTACTTGTTAAAAATCTCAAGAACAAGTTTAAAAAGTTCATGACTAGAAACATATAAAAAGGATAAAAACAAACTTAAAATTATGAATCTTTGGTAACAATAAAGGGAAGACAAAACAAAATGGTGGATAAATCAACAAAGTATGAACAAAGTCATGAAAAATGACTAAATATTAGTTAACAAGTTGAAAGTCACAAAAACTAGTAAACTTTTACAAGTTTAAAAATGGTAAATATGTCAAAATGGAAAATATAGCTAGACTTGAAATTTGAATACAAAATTTTAGTATGTTATAACGAATGTTTAAACTAGCAAACCTGTAAAATGTCAGCCCATTTGGACTGGTAGATATTGTTATAAAAATTATTGAGTGCTTAAAAATGGAAAGAGGTGCATTTGGTTAACCTAGTTACCCTTGGAATTTTTGCACGAAATTTTTATATGATATAAGAAAACCAAAATAGAACTGGAGAGTTTGAAGGTCATTGGACTGGTACGTTTGTGTAGAAAAAGAAAACAATTTTTATTATAGAAAAAATAGTTTTTCCAAAAAGCGTACTAAAAATACTTGAAAACTTCCCAAAAAATTACAGAAGTCTTAGAAAACTTATATGAACATTTTGTTAAAGTTTCATAATTTTTGGACATGTGGAACCGTGCCTTCTAAAAATGTACCATTTAATAAATTTAAAAATAGAAAATTTGAGAAAATTATTTTATGAAAGTCCAGTAAAATTAAAGTGGTCTTAAAATGTTAAAACAAAGCTTTCCTAAAAATTTTAGATTTTTCTAAAGGGTCTAAGTATTTTCCCTATTTTCCTATATTAAAATAATAGTAAATATTAGCTATTTAATAGGAAAAGTACTTCTGATTCAAGATAAATTACCAACAATTAACAGTAATTTTTAAACATAGAAAAAGACTTGGGATAAAAATTTCAGACTTTGATAAGTTATTTAACTATATTTCCTCGTTAAAATAATAATATGAGTTCAATGGAAAAGTAGTTGTACTTTGAGAAAACTCACCAAATTTTTACAGTAACTTCTAATTGATGAAAAAAAAACTTAGAAATTAAATTTCAGACAATTTGGAGTTAAAAAACTATGATTTGTATTTTTTAGTTAATAAATAATATTATAAAGATACAAAAGTTACAAAATATTCCAAAACGAACTTAACACTTTAAACAGGATCAAATAATTGTCCTAAAAAATAGAAAATGATATTCTAAGGATTATTTTGATAAGGCATGACACTCGGTAAAATCGGAATCAAACCACGTACCGGTACTGATCCGATAAGCAGTAAAATGCACAATCGACAACCGAACTTTGACTAACACATAAACGTGAACAATTATACACATAAATATATGTACAAGAACAAGAATCTAAAAGAATCCAAACTATTGTAGGATTCGAGCTATTTTGAACTGTGTACTCAACGGACATTGTACGTATTTGAGGAGACTGTACACATCACAGACTGTGAGTTCGTAACTCCCGCTTTAACTGTTTACTTGTTTTTAACTCTGGGAAATCACTGAACAAATTGAACAATTGTTTGCCTGTCATTATATGAATGTATGCATGTAGAATGTAGGTTTACATAAGGATTACTTACACACTAGCAGTCTTAAGTCCCCAACTATGAGAAACACAACCAGTTAACCCACGGTACGGGCCGAGTGGTAATATCGATAGTACTATTAGGATTGACAACCCCGTTCATTGTGAGGATCGCGTCTCCCCTTTGGCAGACGATTATTACCATAAGAAACAGAAATACGGGTTTTGCGCTTCTAGGCATTACCACGGGGCATATTATTGACCACGGTCTATAATCCAAACTCTGTCACCAGGCTTGGTTGCGGTCTCTATGTAATTTACTATTGTACTTGTATATAACTACGTATATTGACAGGACAAAGAGCATTTTATCGAATCATTATTACGCACTCACCAACTTTATGTTGACCTTTCAAAACTAAACCTTTTTCAGGTGAAGCTCAAAGGCAATAGATAATCACGCACGATAGAAGTGAAACGCAAAGATGTTGATATATATTATAGCTTGTCTTGCATGTTATTGATGTAGTCTTAGAAACAGTACTTGTATTATACATTTAATGTAACTTTTAATAATTCAATGATGTGGAATCTCTTATGTAATCATGTGCTTATGACCCGATCATGGTCGCACCCTCAAACTCTCAAGTCGCTTTCGCATACCGTGTAACACGTGATCGAGGGGGTGTGACAGATTGATATCAGAGCCATTAGTTATAGAGAATTAAGCATTGTTCCTAGACTATAACCATAAGATCTAACTCTTGATACTCTTGAAACATGTCGGGTTCCCAAACCCTAGCATATCATAACTCTACGTTTTGAATAAATAGTGGTTGTAACTTAACTTGGGAGGAGCTAGAATTATCATGCAATGGAGATTACCGTTACGAATGCGCACGTAACTGTAATCTGCAGTACATGCGAATTTTGGTAAACTCTAAGGTGAGTTAGCAATCATACTTCCTGAACACTCAGCAGTCAATAGTTTTGACACGACTTTGTCGGAACTTATCTCTTATGTATATATAGATCATTTTCATTTCTATGCTAATACTCTAATCATAGAAAAAAAAATTATTACTCATTACTCACTCTAGCCGTATCCTTATCTTGATTATAGTATCTCTCCACTCTTCACTCAGTGACTACTCTAAGGAATTAGTGGTCATTTCCTATACCAATTGACATTACCTTTATCCTCCTATCCATAAATTGTTGGATCACATGAGATAGGTGGAGCTAAAACGATTGTGTAAAGTAAATTGACGATTACGAGGGCCAACGTAATGGTGAAATTATTAGTACACATAAATTTTGGCACGACTAATTGCTCGGTTAATCCTTTACCTCATTCGTATCGATTCAGCTATTCTGATGAACGAGTAGAATTGAAACTCAAAGTTTATTCGCCTTTGGTCTTATGTGCATCAGACCGTAATAGTGCAACTCTAGCGCTTCGAAAGGGCAACCAAATTCAAAAATTACACCATCTTTTGAAATTAGTATCATGATTAGCTCTTATCGGGGTAGTTCATACTGTGTACAGATCTGCCGCCTGAGTAACTTAATTTCGAAGAGAATTCGTAGGATGGAGGGCTATAATTGCATAACAAACCTCAGCTTAATTAGAACCCTAACTAGGAGAATTCTCCCTCAAAGTTGGAAATTCGTATGCCGCCTTTGTACTAATATGATCCTTCACTTAACCCAAATCTTACAAACTCTAAACTACTAATCTCCTTATATCATTTAGGCGTAAGAGAAACTAGATTGAATTAATCAACACATCATATGACCTCAAGTAAGGAAGGTTATTAACCTGCTTAGCAAATAATAGTGGACACTGAACATGATTAATAGTTGACTAGAAAGATTATTCCATCGAGAACCATTTTAACACAATAAACGGTCATCGATGGTGAACGCCATATTCTTCTCACATAAATTCTAGTAAGTTTATAACTCTCATCAAAACCTCATCAATACCACCCTCTTGATGAAAACTCTAATGTAAGCCTCTAGTAATCTCCCTAACCTCGGTACATAAACTGAAGTGGGAAAACTTGTAGTAACACGGTATTCCACTTGTTAGACATGTTGCTCGTTGACCAACACATGTGGCTAGCCTTTGGACTAGCATAAAACATAACCCGATTTTCACGTTGTTAGTAATACCATTATTAAGAGAACTTGGAGATTTAGATTCGATGTAACCAACTCCCCAGTTGATCAGGAGAAAAAAAAAATTTCACTCACTAGTCATAAGAATTTTAAGATCACATATCTCGGTCATCTCCCTTTAGTGAAATATCCCTTGCACAACCTATCAAACCCGGAAACAATAATTAACTAGGTTATTGTAGTGGAAGCCCTTAACCTTTGTAATTCTAAGAATCAAAACTATTACTACCACTCGAGTGTGGTCATTAAATTCACATCTACGCTAATTTCCCGCACCTGGTAGGTTGCAGAATTCTTAGACTTTTAAGTATTAATCATCTGGTCAACCCTTAGAATACCTGACACCGTATACAACATGGTTTGTTCTTCTGGACCTATTAATGGTTAATGGCATGACCCTTTCCATACAATCACCCAACTTGAGGACACCTCCGATATTCAAACGCCTCACCTAAACCCCTTAGGTGATGATGCTCAGACTTACCTAAATTCCTTGAGCCTCCTCTTTATGAGTACCCAACACCTACAAGAATGAGTGAACAAATTCTTTTAAATAAGCATCTAATGAAATTGATGATACGAAATCCAGATATCTAATCAGACACCCGCTACCGTAGTACCCATGATAGCCACAAATACTACTTCAACCTTATGGATTCGCTACCCGTATAAAACTAGGGTTTAGCCTCGTAGTAATTCTAGGTTAAATTTTTATCAAAACTAATCCTCATCTAAATACCAGTAGAGGTCATTTTATCTAACTACCCGTAGAGGAAGCTAACACATACTACACGATGATCCACACTAGACTCGTGTATTTTTCATAAGTGCTCATCACCCTCCATTGGTATACATCCTAATGGGCGTGCTCCAATACTTACTCTTTGATTGGTGTTGTTGACACAGACAACTAACCATTACTCTTGTATCTTCTGGAATAAACTAGTTACCTGGGTCACTATCATAAAACTTTCTGTAGCACAACTTGCAAATGGTCAGGAGACATTTCATGATGTCTTTGTCTAGTGGACTTAACCATTAAATTATAATGA
>WOUH02029740.1:0-13393 GCA_009936405.2 Stevia rebaudiana
GTGCATGTAGAAATCGTCAATTTTGACCTAATTAAAATAAGAATAACGAAACAAATAGAAGTTTTAACTTGCAAACCTGGATTATGCTTTACAAATGATGATAATCAGAATATTGTATAGATTAAAGTCCCAACGAAAAATTGCTTAACACGTAAAGTGAAATTTTCTAGCTTTGACTTTCAGTCTTCCCAACTAGTTGATTCACAACATATTTGTTTGGAGAGCTGAGTTGGGCCGTCCCTCAACAATGGATGGCCTAACTCATAGACGTATCCAAATAAGGTCTGAAGCATGCATGCCCTTCGTGTCACACGACTGATGAATCAACTGAGCACCTCTTGACATGCTGCCACATTGTTATATCCTTATGGCAACAAATTACACAATGGTGCAAAATTCTCTCAATTTATGATTTTGCGGTTCGGGACTTGTTGACAACATACAAAACATTGTTGGTAAGTGCTTTAAGAAAGGAGTTGTTCACTTGTTCCATGCAATAATTATCACAACCTCATGGTGCTTGTGTACGTAATATGAGGAATAAGGTGGTTTTCAAGGGTTTAAAGCCATAATCTACAAGCTTGTTGAAGAAGTCAAAAGGTTGTCTTATTTGTGGATAACAAACCGAGCCAAAATGGACTCGTTGGGTTGCAGTGATTGGGCACTTTTTTCCTTTTATTGATTTTGGATTGGATGTTATATTTTGGTGTTATTCCATTGCTAGCAACTTGCTACTGGTGGCTTGTTTTTAATAAAATTTCCTAGGCTGTTTAAAAAATAAAAAAAAATGAAAGAGTTGATTCAGCTCTACTTTCTCGTTCTCGCTCGTTTATGTGCAATGCACTTTTTTATTCTCACATCAGAGTTTGAGTATTGTCACGTGACGTCAAAACCCTCACATGAGACAAAACCCTCCGAATAACAAGGCTAGTGATATATAATATAATATATCGTAATCCAATCTTCAAAGAAACAATACAAGTTATACAACTTTAGGACCAACACCTCAGAAGATCCAAGAGGAAATTTAGCAATCATAGAATATTTTAAATTATAAGTCTTGTTCAGACTCAGGGCCTAAGGGGCTATTTGGTAGTTATCTTTTAATTATTCAGACTTAAGGTTATCTCTGAACTATCCAAATGCTATGAATTATTAAGAAATATCATATTAATTAACTAAAAAGCTATCAAACAACCCTTTTATTTTGTAATTTAAAGACATCATATAGGAAGTTATTTCAATTATAAAGTTTAGCAGGGTGGAGAGAAAACACCTTAATATATAGTCCCTTTACATTGGTAATTAATTCTAAGGTCGCTGCCCGAACTCTTAACTACTACCTTTTTTGATAATATCATGCTTCTTAAAATTTGATCACTTAGAACTCTAATTCAGTAATTCGTATGCCTAGCTAATTCGTAATTCTCAAACGTATTGTACCTTAATGAAGGAAAGAATATGAAAGCGTCAATATATTTATATATAGCCCTTAGAAGTTGAGTTTAGAGTAGTACAACATAGTACTATGGAAGATTATTCAAGAGCATTTATAAGTGCCCTTAATTGTCAAAATAGCAACACAACTCATTGCATGTAAGCACCCGAAATCAAATATAATAATCGCGAAACGTATAAACCCAAGATAACTCATCAAGATCATTCAAATTTTTTATATTTTGTATGTGATTATTACACATATATAACATATTTTATATATGAGTTTGTAAATTAACGTGCGTTTGGAATCTTACATTATTATAGGACGTGTTTACACTAGTGTTTAATGCATAACCTTTTATAGTGGTATAACACATGATACAATGGTGTAAGATTACAAACGCTGATAATGTTATTCAAACTTATAAAAGATGAAAGTATTATACATATGTAATAATGACATTTAAAAAATTAAGATTAAAATTTGGATTTATCTTGACGAGTTATTAAACATTAAAAAAATTACCAGTAAAGGCAAACACTATTCGTCAAAGGGACAATTACTTGACCCCATCATCCATTAGTATTTTGACCACTGGGAAAACTCTTTGGCTCAACTCAAAGCATATTGGTCTAGGTTAAGATCTTTTGACTCATACCTAAGACTTTCTATAAGCTAAGTTAAGGGCCACCATCAGGTTATAAGATCTTTAGTATAAATACTCAAATAGTAAAAAAATAATGCTTGATATGTGCAACGCTTTGGGTATTATGAAAAAACATTTTATATTTAATAACGTCAAGAAGGAGCCAGAGAAAATATTGAGGAAATAAAAATGCTATCATTCATTTGGATAAAAAAAAATAGAGCTAAGTTCAACCGTGAGTAAAAGGATCAGTGTAATTTTGATTTTTCTTTATAATGTAAATATTTAGTGTTCTACCTCGTATTAGTACGAAAATATATAAGTATATTGTGTTCCAAAAAAAAAAACATTGTGAACAATTATTTTGTTTACAAACACACGTTATGATAATTAATAAGAAGTTAAAGCACAAGGACCACTTGCACATGGATCTAGAACTTTCAACACCACCGAGGTGTATGGCCGTGGAGTGGAAGATGCACATGTCGAGTTTATCTTGGAATTTCGGAGAAGATATAAAGTAATAAAGGGAAATGAAGTAACTTACCAAAACTGGTATATTCTTAATTTATAAGTTTTTATTTGTAAAACACTTTACAAGCTTTTAGAATAACACAGAATGAATAAAAAGGTGCTTAACGTGCAAATGATACGAAGGTCGGATTAAGGATGGTTGATCTAGTAAATCAAGAGTTAAAGATTATAGAATGTCGTCACTTCAACAATTTCGCCGAGAGTGAAAAGGATTCAAAGGGGTAAACTTATAATAATCTACCAATGTTAGAAACGAGCATTTTGCTTAATGGTATCTCGCGTTGTTATAAGATGATCCCTCCTTTGAATGTTAATTAAGGGTTTGAGTCTCGTAGTGAACATGGTCTACTTTTATTAATGTTATGGTTATGGTTAACTCTACGTCTGTAATTGAGTTTCTTTATGCTAAGCTTTTGGGTTTTACTGTGTGGTGGAAGTTTTCTTTTATGATAAGATATGCTTTAAGTTATTACACCAGAATTGCAACCGCTCTAATGTGTTTTTGTTTATATGCTTAAATATTTGGTATGGTGCCGAAATTCCTAAACAGATGTAAATTAAGATTATTATGTACCCATGAGAAGGGTAATAAAATGTAGATAATGATAATTATTTTCAAGCCTTTGAAAAAAGGCCTATTGTCAAATTTTGTTGGCTAATTTGTACGATTGTTTCATGAACTTTAATAACTTTGCCTAACATGAAAGAGAAAACCTTTAGCTAGCTAGATTCTTTAGAAATAACTATACGGGTTTCTAGATGATGAATTGAGTTAGACTTATATGCTTAGTCATTATGAAGTGTTATTGATATGCATCAAATTATACATATTATTTACGTTATTAATCACCCATATCAGATTTTATAAGGATTTGGTATTGATTACGCTTAAAAATGAGTAGTAATGGGTAGTACTACATGGTCTAATAAACCCATACGGTAGAACTGGAGGTTTACGCGTATGCATTATTATCGATCTATATATGATATTTGGTAGTCATATTGAGGCAAATGTAGATATGTTTCGGTGCCAGAACTTTTATGGTAATAACAAACACTGGAACTGTCTGATCAACAGTTTTACAAATAGTATTATGGTCTTATAAAGCAATGATAAAGGTTTTATTAATGATATCAAAACATGTGAACTCACTAACTTATAGCTGACCGTTTTTCAAACTTTGTGTAATCTCAAGTATCTAACATAGATCAAGGGGATGACTCAGGGAAATATCATGTTATGTATTTGTTTTTTTATGTGATGTAACGTAATTTGCTTCCTCTCCATGGTATCAACTTTTAATATGAATGAAATATGTGTTTGGTGTAAGTGTAATATGAATTATAATTAAATCGGTTGACTCGATCCGACATTTCCAACCGATACAATGGCAGACCGCTCACGGACCGGTCGGAGACCGAGGGCTGGGGAGCGGGGTGTCACACACGTGAATAATTACAGAGCACGACCAAAATACACACATAAATACGGACCAACTGTATAATCACGTACCAAGAAATCACGGACCACGTCTAAAATATACACATAAAATACGGATCTAAGTTTGTTATACGAGGAGTTCAAGCGCATGTACAATTTATATTCATCAGATTATATACTATTTCTGCTTATAGCTCTAGTTGATATAATTATTTTTTAAATTCGCCAACTTTTTAAAATAGAGTAAATTACTATTTGATTTCATGTGGTTTGCATATTTTAACTATATCTGAGTACATTTATTTTTTAAATCTTTTTTTTTTGTAACCTTTAACTTCTGGCACAACATTACTGTCACCACCGTCAAGACTAGAACCACACCCATTGTCATCAATCTGAAGGGAAAATACTACACCATCGAATTCCACCTCTTGAGATTATCCATCTAGTTCGATTTACGGAGGGGAAGGGATGGTGGTATGGAGAAAAGGTGACCACACCATCTTCACCAACATCTTTGTCGAAAAGAGTGCCTTAGTCTCTCTCTCTCTCTATATATATATATATATATATATATATTTTATCTAGATGGTGTAAAATAAAACTTGTTATGTTTAGATTACGATAAAAATCTAACATTTAGCTGATAACCTTATAATATGAATAATTTGCATAATTAGTCCTTTTCAGGTAATAAGACTGAAATGGCCACTACTTAACTGAGTAATGTAACAACTATTAGCCATAAGGACTCAAAGAGAAACATAATTTAAAGGTCATGGTGTCAAAGAAAGACTTTGAAAAAAGTGTATTCAAAAGTTAAAATTTGTAAACCATAGGGATTTAAATAGTATTTTACTCCTTAAATATAATGTTTTCATATACTTAGGATGGAATGTTGTCACGTGCTTATTTTTTTATCTACGTGTCGAGTTGTTAGCGTGCCAACGTAACTTTTTAAAGTTAGCTTCTAACGAAAATTTTTTATTATATTATTATATTACTTGCGTTTGTGTTACAATAATTTTTTTCCAACGTCTCGTCACAAAATTATGTAGATACAAAAAATAAAAAAATTTATATTTAGAAACTTCGTATAAAAAGTTTACATTTTGAAATAGAAAGATCAAGTTGAGATGAAACGAGACTTGGCATAAAATCTACTTTTACAGATAAGAATTAAAAAAATAAATGGAAATTGTCATAGAAGGTAACCAACTTTCAGGTTTTGCCAATTATGTCACTTATATTTTTTTTCAATTTGGTTACACATACTTAATTTTGTTCTAATTAGGTTATTCTATTTAAGAAGTTGTTGTAATCCTATACCTTTTATAAACAAATTTATTAATTTTTATATTTTATATTTTTTATTCACATAATCAACCACCATGGTTTTTAAAAGAAATAAAAAGATAAAACTTCAAATAACATGATAACCTATTATTGTACGTAAAATATATAAGATTAAAACATCTATTTTAAGTAAAATGAGTCAAGTGACATATTTGGAAAAAAAAAAATTAGTACAACCTTATTGAACTAGTTTTATACCCGTCTGGTCGACGGGTAAGTTTGATAATTCATAATAACACAATCGTATCGTATCTGTATTCATTTTAAACAAAGACAGTAGTGGATATTTACATATTTTCACTTTTTAAGATCATTAATTACATATTTCTTCAAATTAATATATTAATTACATATTTCCCTTCTTAAAACATATGTATAACATATTTACTCATTTCAAGAAATTAAGTCATTGAATAACTATTTACAATGTTTTTACTAAACGATTTTTACATTGATTATCTTGTAACTCGGAAATATGTAAAAAACTCATAATAAAAATAAGGTATATAGTAAGTCAATAAATTAATTTTAATGAAATGGGTAAATATGTAATATATATGTATTAAAAAGGGGAAATATGTAATTTATGATCTTAGAAAGGGGATACCCTAAGTTGAAATACAACTCGTAAATTATGAATTCGAACCGACTTCATTATAGAAAACCACAACTTGTAAACTATTAACACATGAGTAATTGCACAAAATGAACACGCCAATCAACACTCTTGTAACCCAGTGTCCGTAGAGAACTAAAAGAGGAAAATCAACAATGTTCACGATTGATGCACAAGAATGAACTTTTTAGTGAGACAACTACATCCATATTCATCTAAACAACCGATCAAAAGTCAGTGAATGATAAACATGATATTTATTCAATTTAATCGTGGTTAATTGCTTTCTTGAAAGACATTGTTGATGCCAGCTTGTATAACCCTATCACCGTTTAAATCAACCCGATTAAACCTGAAACAAATAGCCTGAAAACCAATGCACTCATTAAGAGATTTCATTTGATTAATATCCAAAGCTCAAAATAACACTGCATATATACAAAACACAAATCAAATAAAAGGTTATTACAAATCTATAAAATTTCTTAATATTTTACAAATTGTTCACATCAAAGTAAAATAATATAATATCACTAAAATTCTATGCTGAAGATATAAAAATCAAGCAAAGTTATATAATATAATATCACTACAAACAGAGTTTGCAGAACTCATTACCCTATCAAGACAATCAGAGATGATTGAACTTTCAGTTTGCATAGCTTTCAAACCTCCCATTAATTGCTTCTATACATCCAAATCCAAAGAAGCTCAATAACAAATATAAATAAATTTTAATCATTGACTTAAAAATCAAACAAATCAAAGTCAAAACTGGTTGAATTATTTTGATATTTATTAGCTCAATATCGTTGAAATTTTGCAAACATGTCATAAGTTGTGCTCTAGGTGGGATAGGTCAAAACATAAAGTTAACCTGCAATATTATTCCCTAACTATCAAATGGTATTAGTTAAAAGAAATATATAAACAAAAAGTTAACTGCAAATGGTAACGGAACCAAAGGATGGTGCGTGTCATACATTTGATAGCAATTCAAGATAAAAATAAATGAACCTACAAATTGCAGTCGAAATACAAAAATGCTATCTTGAGTTATAGTGTGAATTAATGGTGATTAAGTTATTAAAACCATGGAAAAATCAAGTAATACAATAGAAAATAAAAGTATATGATATAACTACAGTTTATAAAAGCAATAGACTTATTTTTAACAATAGTGTGTTTTGTTTCATTAAGGTAAAAAAAAATAAAAAGGATGTGAACTTACAGTCTTTCTGTGCACCTCTCCAATGAAATTCTGCAAGTTCACCCAAAATGCTTCATATCCGTGTACACACTATGTCGCCTGTAATCTACGACGGTAATTAGTTAGGAAACTATTAAATACTATGCAACACAAATAGTTTGAAATTTTTTTTACTGTTATACAAAAACATGTTAATTTTGTTGATAATTGATATGTTTTGTTTTCTAAAGTTATACAAATACATGTTAATATTTCCTTTTCTAAAGGTCACTAATATTGGGAATTTGTGTGTTTAAAGTTTCATTGATTAGCTTCAAATAAAGAAACTGCAGCGAGCTTTACTATTGGAGTTAAAATCAATATGAAACACAAAATGACAGAGAAATTGTACTCAAGCATAACTGAAACCAGAGAACAAAACAAATGAAACAATAATAAGTAAATCTAATCCTAATGGGTATGGTAAAATTGATAATAAAAACTTAAATTTTGATTAACAGTACCTTGAAAAGGTTCCATGCTTCAAAACATTAAATTAATATACATTTTATGCTTACGAACCAATGTACATATACATTGAATCAAGCAATTATACCAATTGCTTCGCAATTTTCAAAATAATCGATCATAAATATATAGAAATATATCTCGCAGAAGCAATTTACAAAAAATCAAAAGGAGATGTATGAAGTTTCTACAAAAACCCAATAAAAAAAAATCAAAGATCATTATAATACCTGATATCGGTGATTCGTGAATGCGAGAACCCAGAAGTCTAAGAAATCGGCTGTGAGCTGTTGATTATACGCGACTTTACTATAGGTTGTAGAGAATTGATTTGATGAAACAGTTTGCCGACATGAAGTTTTTGATCGGAAAAAACCGCCATTTGCGTGAAAATCGATTTTCCGATGGCCAATTGATCGATCGGGTAGCTTTGATGAATTGATGGACGATTGGACAGCAAAGAAGGTCGTTTGAGCTATGGTAATCTTTGGAGAAATGAGGGCAGAGGGTGTGAGGATATAAACGGAGACGTAGGATAACTGCTCGGCGACGACGTGGGGGGAGAAATTTCAGGAAAAAACCGGCGACATTCATGGAGTACAAAAAACCCCTTGTAACCTCTCCTCCTCGAAGATTCGGAAGGAGTTTACACGGTCCAGATGCAAGGAAAAGTTGGTTAACTTTGATCCAAGGGTTGATATTGAACGGTTAGAAGAGAGAGAATAACGTTAATAATATAATATATAATATATAATTTGTTTGTTTGTGTTGATTCTTGATCTTAAACCCGAAATCTATTTCGGATAAAATATTGGATTGTTAATAAACCTGATCAGCTTATTCATTTTTCTAAATAAAGTTCATCAATTTTTATAACGTAATCAACTTTTAATCTTTGATAAAAGGAACAAATAACAAGTTGCATTTGTCTATGAATTTAACATCGTTATAGAATTATACAATCTAGTTAAATATACCGAACGACGTGTGTGTTTACTTATAATCGATACCTCATCATTGCAACCCGCACGCTAAGATCTGAACGACGTGAGCTTGGAGTAGCGATAATCAACGAACTGCGTTTGGTTAGACATTTGATGAACTGGATGTCCGAATTGCGTGACGTCTAGCATTGATACAAATCATTAATAAGATCATTGCATTATACTTATTAATGATCGTAAGCCGTGTCAAATCAATAAAATTACATGTGTTGGAATTGCTTTATAAACATTTGAAATCTCTCTTTGCAATTTAATTAACGTTTTGTTTTTAGTAAAAGTTCTCCCAATTAGAAAACCCCACATTTAAGTTATTAATCTGTGCTTAAACGTTTTTGGTATAAAATCAATTAATAAGTATCCTTGAAGACACGAACCTTACTTCCATTAATATTATTATATTTGAGTCAAGGACGTTCAATTTACTAATTTTTTATTTGCTGGATTCGACACCCAACACGTATGCTAACTGTTGTATAAATGTGATGTGTTGCAAACCGCACATGTTTTCCCGTGTATTTTGTATTGTTTTTATAAAATTTGTATAGTATTTTGTTTAGATTTTGGTACTTATATAATGTTATGTCTTGTTACATGTTTTTGATTGCTAAATGAGGTTAAACGAGTGGAAACGACCAAGATTGGACTTGTGAAACAAAACCAAAGCTTAAAATGCGAAAATCTAGAAATTGAAGCTGTCGTGCCACGCGAGCGCCCTTACTCCATCTTCCCGCGACACGCAGACACCTTCCAAAAGCGAATTTCGCCCTCTGACTACTTTTTTTCTTGCAACACGTGAGAGGCTGGGATTTGACTCCTCGCGACACGTGAGCGGAGTCTCTTGGCAGCAAAACCCTATAATTAGATTTATAAATAGTTTGGTCAGGCTTCAAATCCCAAGTTCGCAACATTCTGCTTCCTGGGCGATTTCTGAATGAGTTTGAAGATCTGGATCCATTCTTGAAGTTTGTTTGAAGATTTGGATGATTGCTTCGGGTTTGACAATAGTTAGATCGTCTTTGGTTTCTAGTTTTAGTCTTTTCGATCATTGAACTATATGTTTTAGACATGTTCAGTCATGTTGTGTTTGTGTTGAATTGTTAGTAGTACCTTATTAGTTGCTTAGGTTGGAAGATGATTGTATGATTTTACTTTCTTTGGGTTTTGGACAAATATTTGAATTGATTGAGTTTGAATTTGGTAAAAGTTTCTATTTCAGAATCTTAATACATATGAGTATGCATATTTTTTTTGCTTTTTAATCATGTTCTATGCGTTAGATAGTAATAAAGTGTATGGGTTGTCATTCTTAAGACCTTGAGACCGGGAGGTTGAAGTTTGTCCGATTATCTTCGATATAGAGAGTCATGTACAGGAGAGATCGAAAGGTGATCCGAACCCATTGCAATTTGAGTTGTAGTAACTGTGAGTTGAGATAAGCATTCTGTGACCACCTCTTTTGTGTTTTTTCATAATTAACCTTGTTGAGGCCGGGAGGTAATCTGGTTAATTGGGTACTAATGCATAGGTAAGGGAAGGCCGAAAGAAGAACCAAGCTAATAAATCGTACACTTAACTGGATTTTTAGGGAGAACTAAGTCGTGAGTGCTAAGACCATAAGGAGATCATTTGTCATCTAGGAAGTCGCAGTTAATTTAATAATCAAAACCCAGTTTTCAATTTCAAATATATCGTTTACAGTTGCATGATTTTAGCCTAGGTAACTAGATATTTATAACTAAATTAAAACTCGTGTAATACACGGAGTTAGATAACGGTATTTAAAATTTTATCATTGAATCATTGCATATACATTTAAGTTACTATGTTGTGAACACTTAAAGAATAAATGTTTGACACTTTTATGACTATAAATTATTCCTTAAGATTTTAAATATATTCATTAGAAATTTTTATAATATATGTTTTTTAAATTTAGTTGATAATTATACATAGTAAAGAAACATTAAGTATTGTAAACCTAATGGATAAAAAATTTAGTTTACTTTTTTAAATATATAAGATAAATACTTAATTTGATAATAGCAAATTTAAATCTATTTTATAATTTAAGATAATATAAAAAGTATAAAAGAATTCAAAATATTACTTAATTAATTTAAATAATCAAAAATTCTAAAAGTACAAGAAAATGTCATGTGTCATTTTTTGGAATGCTTTATTAAAGGTAGATATTGTTTGAGTTAGACCGGGTAACTACATATTTATACTAGGTTGCCAATTAGAACCTCTCATTATAAGCAATTCTTTAGATAAAAAAAGTATAGATTCAACTTAGGTGTCTAGCTTACAGACTTTGGGTCGACACTCGGTATCACTCAGTCTACTGCACCACGACAGGTATATTTGTCGACTGTCGTAAGCGTGAGGTTATGTGACAACCGACTAAAATACAAATTAAAGTTTCTCTTAAATTCTTAATCGTATTCAAATTTCTTGGAATCGAATAACATTTTATATTATCGAAATAATATTTTTATAAAATAAATATATAAAACCAAACCTTAAATACATTATATCTAAGTTTTTATAATTTTATGTATAAAATTAATACATTTATTAAGTTAAAATAACAAAATTAAAAGTTTTGGTGGTTAAACTTAGAATTATGAAACAATAGAGTTAAAAATGACAAAAATGTAACAACAAAGGGTGAGGGGCTGATCCTGCCATTTTCCAAAACTTTCAAAAATGCTCGCCGGCCTTCTCCTGTTTGCGGCCGAACCTTGCTCCTCCGGCCAAGATTCCGGGTTAGTCTTCAAACCGAACTAAATCTCTAAATCGCCACCCGAAATCGAACCTAATACACTCCAAAACACAAACCGAACCTGATCAAAACCAAACAACTCAATATCATCGCGTGTTACTCGGATTAATTCGACTCAAAAGCCGAAAACACATTCATGATCCAATTGTGATACCGAAACTCTATCTAACTCTATTTAATCCTCTATTCGTTCACAATCCATCACGTAAACCCTTCTGTACCTCCAATTCCAACTCTCAAACAAATTACAGATGAATCAAATTCGAGTGTTCTCCGATCAAAAGTCCGGGATCGATCTCCTGCCCCGGCAAAAACTACAGGTAGTTCTCGACTATTCCTCATCCTATACCGATCCACTAAAATCACTACGATAACTAATTCCATTACCTATTCCAGATTTTTCAGATTGAATTCGAAACTCGTGTCCGACGTCCCTGTGTTCCTTCGATCACACTTTCCGGCAACGACAGGTATCTCGAATGCACTCATTCAACTCGTTTTATGTTTAAAATCAAAAACCCTTGATTAAATCCATCGATTGAGTCAATCAGAGGATCGATTTGATGAACTGAGATCTGTTAGGGCTCAAGAACGATCTTCGGGTCAGAGAGGGATAAACCGGATCTGACCGGATTCCTTTAAACCACAACCGGGTCTTTTAAAACGCGTCTGGGCCGTTGGCCCGATCAAATACACATGGATCTGGGCTTCGGGCCTGATCTAACCGATCTGTTCTGTTTCTAATTGTGGGCTCAGACGAAACAACCCACTGGCCTTCCTAATTTGTATTTAAGTGGACTCAAACGAGCTGGGCTGTTTCAGTTTAATGATTCTGGCCCAACAGCCTATTTCTTATATAAAACTAAACCAAGTAAATTAATAAACCTAATTTAATTATAATAAATCAGATAATTCGTTTTAATTTTATAAAAATCATTCTTCTATACAAATTATGTTATAAAAAAAAAATAGTCTAGTAACTTGTTTTGAATTTAAATCCAATTTCAATAAATTCTAAACTTATTTCCTAATTAAAAACCTATTTGATCGTATTTAATCTAATAAATATAACAAAAACTTTATAAAAATCTAGTTTAATTCTAAAAACTTATTTAAAAACCTTACTAATTATTTATATAAAACACATGTTAAAAACTATAAATAAAACTTAGTTTTATAATTCTTTCATTATTTTATTCGAGAAAATACAAACTAAGTTAGTAACCATTTTACAAATACTTCAAATTTATTTTCAAGAATCTATTAATTTTAATCATGAATTACTAAGTGTAATGAACATAAATAAACTCTAAGATAACGTTTTAATCTAATAACTTATTTAGTAGGCTTTATTTAGTTAAAATACAAACTTAATATTTCATTATTAACTATAAACACTTAATCTAAAGTATTGTAACTTTATTCTAATTACTTTTCATTAAGTAATTAATTCCTAAATTTCATAAACATAACTAAACAAGATAAAATAACATCATTGCAATACCTCCTAGATTCAATTTAAAAATCTGTAACCTTTTATCATTAATCCTGATTAAATTTCTATTCTAAGTCGAGTTTCAACAAATTTACTAGGTAAAACTAGTTTGTGGAAGACACCCGACCAACTTGGACCTTCTCTCATTACTATGGCTCCAAGAAGGTGAGTAAACTCACTAACTCCCCTCTTTTTCTAATTAACTTTGGGGCTGAAACATGTGTTAACTATATATTACTTAGTAATTACTTTATCTAATGAGATCATCAATTATGTGTAAATTCATGCTATCTACATTATGTGTTATTATATGTTAGTATCTAGTAGTTGTACTATTTTTAAGTCCACCGGTTGTTAT